>JAAVTG010000157.1:0-25873 GCA_011947345.1 Phytophthora quininea
AGGTACCCACAATCCTGTACCCACAATCCTGTACCCACAATCATGGCGTGACGTAAACACCGTCCGTAATCACAGGAATGATTGCGGTACCACACAGTGAAGGTCACGCCGACCTCACTGATGACGCGTCCACGTCACACGGTCGCTTGGCGAGGCGTCGTCACATCACTCTTGACAACAGCGATGTTCTTGCATGAAATAATCGTGATCAAGTTTGTCCGTGAAGACGACACGAAGGCTGTTCAAGCTACCTGGTCGAAACGTGGCTCAACTGGATGGCTGGTTCCGGTGACTACTTCAACACGACTTGAAGCGGGCGGGGGTGATGCTGTCACGGCTGAGCACGTTGATGTGGTCATTCATGTTGTCAAGAGTGATGTGACGACGCCTCGCCAAGCGACCGTGTGACGTGGACGCGTCATCAGTGAGGTCGGCGTGACCTTCACTGTGTGGTACCGCAATCATTCCTGTGATTACGGACGGTGTTTACGTCACAGTGATTACGCCATGATTGTGGGTACAGGATTGTGGGTACAGGATTGTGGGTACCTATTGTGGGTGCAAGATTGTAGGTACAGGATGGGCATCGACGTGGCGTTCTCTGATTGGGTAAGGTAACTGTGTATCCAGTAGAGAATCCAGTAGGGTGTATCCAGTAAAGGATACCCAGTAGCAGGCTTAGAGGTAGCACGCGGTTGCGAACTAAGGACCTGAATCGAATCACTTTGCATTTTGCCAACTACTGCTCAAGTGCTCTTCCTTTGGTTATGAGCCCAAGCCCCGTCTTCCCTGACCAAGACCCCGACTACGCCTTCGCCATGGACGCCGCCCCGACCGCGACCGCCCGCATCAACAAGTTCGACGGAACCAACTTCCACACATGGAAGTTCAAGATGCAGATGGTGCTCGAGGAGCGCGAACTGTGGGAAGTGACGAGTGGGGAAGTGAAGCTCGAGCAGTGCCAGACCGCGGCGGATCAAGCGATGTTTCGCAAGAAGTCGCGCAAGGCGCTGGCGATCGTCTGTCTCGCGATGGAGGACTCGCAGCTGCCGCTGGTGCGGTCGGCGAAGGACGCGCATGATGCATGGTCAAGACTGGAAGGACACTTCGAGAAGAAGAGCCTGGCGAACAAGCTCTTTCTTCGTCGACGGTTCTTCACTACGACGATGGACGAAGGTGATGATGTGCTGGAGCACATCAACAAGCTCAAGACGCTGGCGGAGCAGCTCGACGCGGTCGGCGCTGCAGTCAGCGAGGACGACTTGGTGATCACGCTTCTTGCCAGTCTGAGCGAGTCGTACCAGTTCCTCATCACGGCGTTGGAATCGCGTTCCGACACGCTGACGTGGGAGCTCGTGACGTCTCGGCTCCTACACGAGGACATGAAGCGCAAGGAACAAGGTGGCGGTGCTGACGGAACCGCGCACGCTCAAGGTCAAGCGTTCATGACAAGCGACAACGGGAAGCGCAGGGACGGCAGGCGCAAGCGCAGAGGACGAGTGCCTGTCATTACTGCGGCGAGCATGGACATTGGATCGCCAAGTGTCCGGTGCGGATCCGCGAGAACGGGGAGCAGCAGAGGCCGCAACGAGCGAACGTCGCGCAGTGTGAAGACGACTCTGGCGACTTCCTCTTCTCGGTTGGTGGCGACGCGGGTGCCTCCAAGCCGAGTGGCATGTGGCTGGTCGACTCGGGTGCGACGCAGCACATGACGTACTCGAAGGAGTACATGAAGAACTACAAGAAGATCTCTCCGGTGGACGTGCATCTGGCGGACGACGGTGTGGTGCAGGCAGTGGGAAGCGGCGACATCGTGATGTCGATGAAGACTCCGCGCGGCATGAAGAAGGGTGTGCTCACGGGTGTGTGGCACATCCCGAAGCTATCGCGCAACCTGTTCTCAGTCGGCCGCTTCACCAAGGACGTTGGGCCAGTGACCTTCGAGAGCGACGGGTGCTTCGCGGAAACGAAGGGTGTCAAGTGGAAGCTCGGCGCTCGTGAGGGAAAGGGACTGTTCAAACTCTGCATGACACCGAGGACGCCTGCTGACGAGGCCAATGCGGTAAGCTCGAAGGATCGCCAAGGGGACACCACGTCGTACCTCTGGCACCTTCGACTTGGTCACATCGGCCATGGCGGTCTCGACGCCATCGTGAAGAAGGGCTACGGCACTGGCATCCCCATGACGTCGGTGAAGCAGTGGGAGGTGTGCGACGGATGCGCACTCGGCAAGCAAACGCGAGTGAGCTTCATGAAGTCGTCGCCGAACCGTGCGAAGCAAGTGCTGGAAGTGGTCCACAGCGATGTGTGCGGTCCGATGCAGACGGCGACGTTCGGAGGCAAGCGCTACTTCGTCACGTTCATCGATGACAAGTCGCACTTCTGTGTGGTGTACCTGCTTCGGAACAAGTCGGAGGTGGCTGCCAAGTTCGCTGCGTTCGTCGCGTTGGCTGAGACGCAGACCGGCAAGCGAGTGAAGACGCTCCGGAGTGACAACGGCGGCGAGTATACTTCGGGTACGATGGCCAAGTTGTGTGCGGATCGCGGCATCGAGCAGAAGTTCACGCCGCCGTACACGCCTCAGCTGAACGGAGTGGCGGAGCGGATGAACCGGACGCTGGTGGAGTGTGCGCGTTGCATGCTGGAACACGCCGGGTTGTCGAAGGAATACTGGGGAGAAGCGGTGATGACGGCCACGTTCCTCCGCAACCGGTGTCCGACGCGCGCCATCAGCCACGACAAGTCGCCGCACCACGTTTGGACCGGCAAGAAGCCTTTGCTGGCGAACCTCAAGGTGTTCGGGTGCCACGCGTACGTGCACGTGCCGAAGGAGAAGCGATCGAAGTTCGACGCTCGGTCGGTGCGCTGTCGTTTCCTCGGGTACTCGGAGCACGAGAAGGCGTATCGGTTCGAGGAGATCGAGAGTGGTCGCGTGTTGGTGAGCCGCGACGCGCAGTTCATGGAAGACGTCTTCGACGGTGGGAGACGCGACTACGCTTCGAAGGAGATGGTGGTGGGTCTTCCGACAGATGATGACGAAGACACCACGGATGAGGGGGCTCGGTCCGGATCGGATGAGAACGAAGAAGAAGCTGCGCGGAATCAAGACTTTGAGCCCGGCAGCAAGCGACACCCGCGCACACAATCGCTCGAGGAAGCAGTGGAGATCCCGAGCGCCAAGCGGTATGCGGTGCCGTGTCGACAGCAGCCGCTGGACGAGATGTCTGCCGCAGCTCAAGCGAAGGAAGACTTCGAGGCTGCGTACGTCGTGGATTCAGTGGGAGAGATGCCGACGACGTTCAAGTCGGCGATGGAATCCAGCGACGCAGACAAGTGGAAGGAAGCGTGCGACTCGGAGGTGGAGTCGCTCCGCAAGAACGAGACGTGGATCCTGGTGCCATTGCCGAAGGGACGCAAGGCGATCGGCTGCAGATGGGTGTTCCGCGTGAAGGAGAACCAGTCTGGAGAGATCGAGCGGTTCAAGGCGCGACTGGTGGCGAAGGGATTCTCGCAGAAGTACGGCATCGACTACGACGAGACGTTCGCGCCGGTGGCCAAGTTCACGTCGATCCGTGTGCTGCTCAGTCTGGCGGCCAAGTACAAGCTCACGGTGCATCAGATGGATGTGAAGACCGCGTTCCTCAACGGCTTGCTGGACGAGGACATCTACATGGCGCAGCCGGACGGATACGTGGACGGAGATCGACCCGACTACGTGTGCAGGCTCAAGCGTTCGCTGTACGGCCTGAAGCAGTCGCCGCGGATGTGGAACAAGACGATCGACGAGTTCATGCTGAAGCTCGGGTTCAAGAAGTGCGAGTCCGACCACTGCATCTACCTGAAGCGGGACGGTCACGACATGATGTTCGTGGCGCTGTACGTGGACGATCTGGTCCTCGCGAGCAGCAGCGACTGGATGCTGAAGGACACGAAGCAGGCGCTGAGTGACCGCTTCGAGATGACTGACATGGGCCAGCTCAAGTACTTCCTCGGTATGGAGATCGAGCAAGATGTGGCGACTGGGAAGGTGTCAGTGCGGCAGACCAAGTTCGCGAAGGACATCCTCGAGAAGTTCAAGATGGATGAGAGCAACCCTGTGAAGACGCCGCAGGATCCGGGTCTGAAGCTGACCAAGGCCATGTGCGAAGGAGGTTGCAAGCACGGCGAGACCATGGCGAATGTTCCGTACCGGAACGCCGTGGGCTGCCTCATGTACCTCATGGTTGGTACTCGTCCGGACCTCGCAGCGGCAGTGGGAGTGCTGAGCCAGTTCGCAGCGGACCCCTGTCCGACACACTGGCAGGCGCTCAAGAGGGTCTTCCGCTACATCCGAGGCACGAAGACGCACGGCCTCGTGTTTCAAGCGAGCAGCGGTGACGGACTGCAAGGCTACTCGGATGCAGACTGGGCCGGCGACATCGAGTCTCTACGGAGTACGAGCGGCTACGCGTTCATGATGAACGGCGGATGCATCAGCTGGCGGAGCAAGAAGCAGCGCACGGTGGCGCTCTCGTCGACGGAGGCCGAGTACATGGCGCTGTCGGAGGCAACGCAGGAGGCGGTGTGGCTCAAGGTGTTTCTGTGCGAGCTGGGCGAGATGGCAAGCGATGAAGCGGTGAAGATCTACGAGGACAACCAAGGCTCCATCGCGTTGGCCAAGAACCCCGAGTTCCACAAGCGCACCAAGCACATCGACATCCGCTACCACTTTGTGCGCGAGAAGGTCGAGGACGGTCAAGTGGTGTTGCAGTATGTTTCGACACTCGACATGCTGGCGGACATCATGACGAAGCCAATCGCGGCGCCGCAGTTCGACGCGCTCAGGACCAAGTTGGGCATCGTGGTCGCTGACGAGTCGAGTGGGAGTGTTGTCAAGAGTGATGTGACGACGCCTCGCCAAGCGACCGTGTGACGTGGACGCGTCATCAGTGAGGTCGGCGTGACCTTCACTGTGTGGTACCGCAATCATTCCTGTGATTACGGACGGTGTTTACGTCACAGTGATTACGCCATGATTGTGGGTACAGGATTGTGGGTACAGGATTGTGGGTACCTATTGTGGGTGCAAGATTGTAGGTACAGGATGGGCATCGACGTGGCGTTCTCTGATTGGGTAAGGTAACTGTGTATCCAGTAGAGAATCCAGTAGGGTGTATCCAGTAAAGGATACCCAGTAGCAGGCTTAGAGGTAGCACGCGGTTGCGAACTAAGGACCTGAATCGAATCACTTTGCATTTTGCCAACTACTGCTCAAGTGCTCTTCCTTTTATCGCTCCGTCCAATAGTTCATGATAGTCCACACCGATCTCATCCAAAGCAACCGAGGCACTGGTTGGGTTGAAGACATCCAACGCATGGTAGGCGCAAGCGACGACACCTTTGCGGCTGAACCAGTGCAGTAGTTTGTCACGGTAGTATCACAATCCAATCATATCGGGCTATTGTTCCTGCTGCATCAAATGAAATCCAAGACATAAGATTACCTCGTCGGGCAAAGCAGGCTTCGAAATCTAAGCCCCATACGCTAGTGACAGCCGATTTGACAAGATCCTTGCGCGGCATGGTAACGATCTCGTGCAGCAACTATAATACACGATAGACGACGACGGCAGCGAATAACTTTGAGTGCCCACAGCACGACCGCCACAATGCATAATCTCCCGCCTTAGCCAATCGGACTGGCGGACGAGCTCTTCCTTGACGATATGCTAATAAAATAGCAGCGAGCTCGTGAGCCATAGCGCACATGCTATTACCGTTGAGTGCGTTTGTGATCGATTGCAAGTGAGTATGTCAGCATTGCTGACCTCTAAGTTTCTGGAGTTTAGTTTGTGCATTCTTGCGCACTGTGAGCTGGTGGTCAGCCTTTCAGCAGCACTTGGGAAAATTCCAGCGACCAGCTTGATTATATTCGGCTCACTCTAGCTGTTGTTTTCACGCCTTGTTGCCTTGACGTCGGAATGGAAAGTGTATGGAACTAAAGAGTGGTTAGCTAACTGCCTTCCTGCTCGAACAGCGGCGCCTTCGCGCTCTCTAAAGGGTACAATCGGGCAGCACAGTACCTAAACTTCCAAGCCTTGTCAGAATTCGTAGCGTGCACTCACATTGTGCCACTCTTCCATGTAGACTCGTCACAGAGTTGCTGGGCTGGGAATTAATATGCATAGGTGATGCAATGCCTTTGCTGGCATTCACCCGAGGCATCGCTCAGTTGACTAACAGCCTGACGGGATCAGAGCCACCTTCAACACTGCGCAACTTTGACTCTTACCACATAAAATCCGGTGCTGGTGCAGTTGTGAGTCCAGTCCAGCGCTAGCGTTCCGCTCCAAGCCCTGAAAATCTCGTGCTGAGCCTTTGTCTGCACCACAATGCCGACTGTCTTATCCAGCTCACCCTGCACGACCAGGCAGCCATTTGTCTCGTCCACGACGAACTCGGCCAAAACAACTTCTAAGCGCTGCTCTGCATTCTTGGTCCCAAGCTGCGCGTTCGTCAGATTACGGATTTGTTGAGAAGTTATCGGGGCCCTGCCCACACCAGCACTCGTTAACTAAGCGACAGGTATATCGTGATAACCAAAGACAAATACCTGTAAACTCGAAACCTGTTGACGGCAAACTAACAGGAGTTGTACTGGAACGGGCAGGTGCTCTTGTTGCCACGATAGCTACGGGTCGTGGGGGTAATAGTACTCGATTTCCTGTGTCTCAATCAGCAGAAAGAGACACTGCTAGCAGTTCTACGTTGGCTGACGAAAAAGAATCCAATCGTTGAACATTTGCGGAGCATTGTAATCGACAAAGACTTCACGAAGTCGTCAACACTTCGCGAGGCCTTTTCACAACCCGCGGTAAGTTCATTTGCGCGATAATTGCAGTTTATTCGTATTGCTATCGCATGTTACTCCTCAGATTTTACTGTGTCAATTTCATGCACTCCGTCGTGTGAGAGAGATGATGGTTGGCAAGAATTATTTTGTGGTACCACCCCGCCGCGCTGAAGTGATTCCAAGAGTTGCTCTACATGCTGATTTAAGAGGAATTTCAAAATGGATTGGAGGAATTCGAAAGGCGCGTGAAAGCGCTTGCTCCTGCTTTTGCAGGATACTTTATTTGGGCAAACTATGGTCGACGTCGCTGCTTTTCTGCCGGAAACACAACTACTAACCGCGTAGAAGCGGGATGGAATCAACTGAAGCAGTTGCTCGGCAAGAAGACCAGCATCGATTGATTCGTTCACGTGATGATGCAGCACCAGCTCGGTGTGTTGCGCGACGTGCCTAGTGTTGTTAATCTGTTTGAAGTTTGCCCACCTGTGACGGACACTCTACCGCAAGAATTGCAACGACTGGGAGTCTTTTGAGTGTCTTCACTGTGACGTTGGTAGTGGGTCAGTGGTAGCGCTACCTTCCGGGGAGTGGTTCAGCGTTGGAGTCACGACCACAAGGAGTTCCGCGATGTGTACCAGCTTGCGCTGTCGGAGGGTAGCCAAATTCAAGTCACGTGGCCGCCCCGTGGAGTCGTCGAATGTGATTGTGTCGTTTCCGTGTCGACTCACCTCCCGTGTAAACATCTATGCAGTGTCTTAACTTCTCTACGTGACCAAGGCGCTTAAGAAGTTGAGCAACTTGACAGCCGATGGTCGACGAGTGTAGCTCGGTCAGTGATTCCTGCTATTGGTGAAACCGTCCGACACCTCCGATCGGTGAGCTGACTAACTGGTGATAGCTGCCACGAACCTGCCTCTGCAGTGATGCTCACGTCCAGGAAACGAATTGCCAACGTGAAGTTAAAGCAAGGAGAAGTCTATAAGCAACCCGCTGTTTCCGACGGTGAGAAGTACAACATGGTGCGTGTGGAAGTGATGCCCGTGATTGACGCTCTCCAGCAACTACAATCGCTGCGGTTTTATGAGGCCTTTGCTGATTTGCGTTAAGTGGTGGACACCTTCGTGCATGAGACATCAGGTCACGAATCATATATAGGCGAAAATCGTGAAGGTGCGCAACTTCTGCTTCAATCAGCCCACAAAACCGCTGAGGAGCCTTGTGCAGCCACCTGTGACGATCCTGTACCAGCAGCAGAGGCTCAAGTGGATAAATTGATGCATGATCTAGCGGTGTGTTGCGTGGAGAACCCTCCCAGGTGTCGTTACCCGACTTGTAGATCGATGAGCAATCGCAGGAGCTGATTCAAGTTATATCCAAGACAACAGAACAGATTTTGGCCGAGACAGAAGCACTTCTCAAGCACGCTGATGCCATTGACGCACTGAAGGTCATGCAACTGCCTCCTGCTACTACCTCAAGGGCCAACGCGTCGACAAATTTCAGGAGAGGCGTCGTCGACTGTCGAGGTGACTGTCCTGTTACGCTGAATGACTTTTTCTTTGGATGACGCACACACCCGACGTGTTGTTCGTCGGAAACACAGTAAAAATATCCAGTGCTCTACACGGAGAATTTCCTACTCGCAGGATCCCCAACAGTGATACAACGTCGTGCCGAGAATGTCGTGAATCCTAGTAACTTTGTCATCCCACGCGCATTGTTACGACGCGTAAAAAGCTCTCTGATTCAGTGGATTGAAAAGCAAGCAGAAGTTCTTGAACCCGATCCTGAAGACCTCATTCCGGTTGCGTATGTTGCCACCGAGATGGGAGGTTTCTCGATGTGAGTACATGTCATTACTGGTGCTTCAACTATCTAACGTTTGACTGTTCGCAGGGAATACGTACATCTTGTGTCGGACTTCTACACAACTTGTAAACATGCAGAAACCTACACGCGTGATTTATTGTGACTGGAGCAAGACTGGAGTGGCAGCGCCGAGGTGGAAGTTCGCTTCTTAGAGAATATCAGGCTGGACGTGCAGTCATTAGCTCGCCAAGTCGCGCAACTGTTCCGAGAATCTCCTTTAAGCCGTGTCTTCGAAACACGGTCAAATTCGGCAGGACGCACAATACTGATGCCTTTTAACGAGGTGTTAGGACGCCTTGCAAGAAAGAAGCGGTTAAATAGTGTTGTGATGGATACTGCGCTGTACTACGTTAGCACCTATTGTATCGGATGCTACGCTGTTGCGTCCGCTGGTGTCACTTCGGGTGACTACACCTTCCCGGACTACGCACTACCTTCGTGTTCGTACGTACTAGTTCCTGTGCACATGAAAGGGTTGAAGCATTGGATGATCCTGATCGTCGAAGTCCAACTGAACAGAGTTGTCGCGTCCAAGAGCAAACTACGGGTTACAGTTTACGACTCTCTTGGCATGAAATTCAATCTAGACGTGTGTGAGGCCACCTGGGACTTATACACATTGATACTGCTTCATAAATGGATCGACCGCGATGCAAGTCGTGTTAAGTTGCGCAACTTCGCACAAACCAGACCACGAAGAAAGACTACTCCACGCATTACAATGATGATGACCGAGATTACTTCTGCGGGGGACAGTGAAGGCGGTGTGAAGAAGGTTACTGAAGACACAGCATTGGAATCATCAAACATTGACACTAAAGCTAGTAATGATGGCAATGTGTCACCACCACGTGACGGTGATCAGTTTCCAAAAGTGGTCGTCACCAAGTTGAAAAGGCCCACTCAAGACCATGGCGTCAGCTGTGGTGTCTTCTGCCTCGCTCAAACGTATAGCTAAGTCAGTGGCGCCCGTTATTTGAAGAGAAGAACCGCATCACAGCAGAAGAAAACGCTGCCACCCGCTTTCAAGTGCTATGGACTATACTCAGATCCAGCGACACAAACGACCAAACCCTCCGCCGCGATGTCAAAACCTGAATGAGATTGCAGGAAGTAGTAAGGGTGGTGGCGCGGATTTTCCTTGACGATGCATAAGTTGGCATTGATTTGTTTTGTGAATTTGCTGATATTGAAGCGAGCCGTAAGTCGGCTTTATTCACTGCTGTGCCGAATAACGTCGCTGAGGACATCTGAAAACGGGATATCATCACATTGACGGAGTTCCTTACCATCAAGTGCTGTTCTCAACGTCTCATGCATGTTTATGCTGACCCTGGCCGAAACGTCTTGGTGTAGCTCAACGAGATTGGCCAGCAACACTTCCATTTTGTCGAGCTTGAGTTGAAGCTCCTCCAACTCGTCGATCCTGCTCCACTGGAGCCGCGACGTCACACTAGTTGCTATCTTGTGTGTTCCAGGCAGAGCGCTCGCAATGCGTATCGAAGCCGATCTCGCGTCCGTCAACGAGTCCATTGCTGCGTGGCGTTCCTTGACGAATGACGCTTCGCTGGACAATCGCGCAGTGCTGAACCGCCCAAGACTGGCTTAAAATGATGTGGCCGGTTCCTCGGTAAACTAATGATCTGAAGATGGGACGGTAATTCAAGTGATCCGATTAGACGGGGAAGGTGCCAAAGGTACCGATAAAAGGTGCATTAACGAGAGTCGATCGCACTGCATTAATAACCCGCAGCGTGGTACAGAATGTCAGTCGCTGTACACGTCCAACGCAATGGGAATACGACACCTCATATCTGAGATCTTCGACGATAGCCAAGGTTGCCATAAAGTTATCTCCTAAGCTTTAGTGACATAGTGTTACAAAAATCAGGTTGTGACATGATGGCTACAAATCATGTGGCACACATCAATTTCTGCATGGAGTTTCTGATATTAGCTGAACGCTTTCCGCCAGAATGTATCCGGCCGGAAACGAGATCTTTGGCTCTGATTGGAGGGTCGTTTGAGATCGTTTGAGATCGTTTGAGATCGTTTGAGATCGTTTGAGATCTTTGAGATCTTTAGCTGAAGCGACGCGTTGATTGGGATCTTTGCCCAAGCAACACACGAAGAAGTTCGGCAGTGACCATTGAGGTCAACCATATCAGATTGTGGAGGTCTCTTGCGACAACATGGCTATCAAACGGCAATCCTAAGACCCAAGAATCTATGCAATTTTACAGATAACTGTGGTGAAGCGCTTTCCCGGAAATGGGGCGATATGGGAGCCCAGCATGCCGGATCCGGGCTCAGACCCCCTGATCAGATATGGATACATCGCGGAAACACTGGATCCGGACGTAGGCAACCCAGATCTGCAACCGAGGCCGTTCCAGGCGTGGATCTCAGTGTTGGTAAAACCATGGTTCTCGGAATCACTCTTACACCATCAACCAGGCTTTTGTGGCTTTACGCATGGTATTGGTGGTTTAACTCGTGGCTTTTGGCTTTACAAAAAAGGCTCTGTCGAAGACAAGACTCCGTGATCACAGCGGCGGCAACTGCCACCTAGAAGGTGGCCGGCTCCTTCATCTGCAGAGCTACAAGCGGATGCTGCTCGTCAATGTGCTAAGCTTGAGGCCAACGCAACCAGCTTCAGCCAAGTACCGCAAGTTGAAGCTGACTGTGTCGCTGTCGGTTTCGCTTGGGATCTCGGAGGACCAGAAGCCACCACGGTCAAAAGTAATGTCGATCGAAATGACCCCAACATCGAGCTGTAGTTATCAAATTTTGAACGGAAAAATATCACCTTGTCGGTGCACGCAGAAGAGTATTTTATTTGCAATAAAATGACTGGTTGAAAACAAAAGCAACAAGTTGTCAGAGCTCCCTATACGCGAGTGATACGACGTGCTTTTGCGGCGCCTTTCAGGTGCTCAGCAAAGTTGACCGCATTGTTCTGCGCCTCGCCCTTGAGCCCTGATGAACAGAAAGCTATTCTCGTTGTTTACTGCGTTGAGGGCTCATGAAGAGTGGTGCTGTTCCATCCAAAACCACGTTAGTTTAATTCTAGTTGAAATACCGCAAATTATCGCATTACCTGGACGAGTATTGCCACTCCCTCCACTTGCGCGCAAAGTTCAGTCAAAGAAACCTTCTGAGCCCGAATTCCGGATAATTTCTTCTGTGGGAAACCTTCAACGGAATCTTCGTCGTCGAGATCAGGATATGGTCGCCGATCAGGGCCGGGTATTTGTTCCGCTGCCTGCTTCACAATTTCTAAAACTCTTTTAGTAAACCTCTGGCGCTCATTGGTTAATGCAGCGTCTGCATCTTCTCCAACCTCCTCAACTGTCAACCAAAAGTCATCGTTATCACCAAGGTCACCAAGCACAGAACGCCAACGATCAAAACTGCCTCCGGTGGTACACTCTCGAAATAAATGTGGGTCATCTTCCGCATTTTCATCAGTCATCGTGACGGACGTGTTCAACACCGAGTCTGGGCTCCATCGGGTCAACACAGGCCTTCTTGAGACGCTTGTTGATGATAGTTTCGCACATGTCATATATTCGCACTTGCTTCTGCACCGCGGCGATCGTCCTAGCTTTCTCGGCGGACATGCGGTTGCGCTTTGCTGAGTGAATTAACGCAAGCTCACTAAAATAACGCTCACACGTCGCCGTGTTGCCGCAATCGATAAAACTGTTAGCGCCAAGCTACATAATTTGCTGCCCCGGTGCATGCTGCCCATAATTTTCCAGAAGCTGCTAATGGACCCAGCATCCCCAAAGTCGGGTGTCGCAATGGATCTTGAAACTCAGGCCACCAGCTCTCCAAGTAAGCCGTTGGTGGCACCAACAATATATTTTCGGAAGTAATAGACACCAATATGTGCTATTGCAGCACTCGATGTGAGCGGAGTTTTATCAAGAATTGTGCTGGCATTGGTTCTCAATACCGCGTGCAAAAATAATGCCAGAAGTATGAGTGGTTGCTCGCATTGATGCCATCGTTTTTCTGCCTCCTTTACGAGAAGTGCTTCCCTGAAAATCCAGTATATATATCAATGTAGCAGGCGACCACGTCCGCCAACGTGTTTTCATCCCGTTAAAGCTTAAACGAAGCATAAGCAAGAGGGGAATGACCTCCTCCGCCCTGGACAGCGCACCCCAAAAGCGCGAGTTGGAAAAGACTTTCGGGGCACTAGGAAATTTGGGATCAGAACGGAACAGAAATGCTAATGTCTCCAATGCACGGCGTACGCGCAACAGTGAAGCAAAACAGTGAAGCAAAAGAGCCTTGCATGGTCTTCCAGCGTGTTTCACACAGCGAAATGAACTTCCAAATATCATCATACTCCTTCTTCATGCAGGTGTTTGCCTCAACCAACCATTTGGACACGGAAGCATTTAGTGTATGTACCGCGTCAGACGCTTGCTTTGTGACCGTTGCAAATGCTGAATTCAATATGGCCTTCACGAAATTATTAACAGCATGCGCAAAACAAAAAATGAAAGCAAGATGAGGCATCGAAGGCTGAGAATCCGTCGAGCGCGACCACATTGTCCAGCATTATCGGTGATCACAGCTCCCAGTACCCACCCATCGTTCACCATTCTCTGCATGACCTCCTCCATTTGCTTAGCAATAGCGACGCCGTTGTGCTTTGATCCAGTCGGGAGCAGGTCATATGTGATCCCACATCCAAACAGTGCTAATTGACAGGCGAGGAGCTGCGCTTTTGATATGTTCTGCCAACCGTCCGATAGAAAGTTGGCTCGGCCACCAGTGTGCTTTTGGTGCTCTTTGAGCTTTGAAGCATCTTTCTCCTCACAATGCAGTGCATACCCAGGTAAAATACTTCCTCCTAACTGCTTTCGGTTAGGCAGCAACGAGCTAATGCCTTCTTTCATGCGCTGGACCTGAGTAAGGAAGCGCTTTGCTGACGGGCGTTCAATGAAGGTGTCTGGCAGCAAATTGTTCGCTTGAAATTCCACTAAGTAACGTTGGAAACGTGCGCACGTAGCATCTTCGGATCTTCCGGGGAAAAAGTCATCGGGCCGGAGTCTTTTAGCTCCATGCAGTAAGGTGTCCTCATCGCCAACGGTGTGCAGAGCCGCCAGGCCAACAACTGCGTTTGGAGCTGCTATGCCTGCTTGAACGAGGCTTGATACGGCTGGCAATCGCGAAGGTGGCTTTTAAAGTTCTCGATCCGCCCGTGAAATTGCTGGGGCTCTTTGGGCGCGGGCGGGACTAGTATTGCCACTACCAAGTTCTTGTTCCTCTCTATTATGCCGGCACGCTCTTTGATCTGGGCTTCGAATACAGCTTGGCAATGGCGGCAAATGTGAAATGTCGTGTTGTGACCGCAGTCAACTCGTGTGTCAATGAACTGCGAGCGTTCTTCGCTTGCCGGATGCCCCATACTCCGCGTCGAGTTTTGATCGAAAGATGTTCAGCGCGGTCCTTTGAGGGAACTCGCAGCTTGAAGCTGCGCTGTTATGTATTTGTCGAGGCCCAAACGCCATTAAAGTCAGGTTCTTGTGGTTGTACCCATGGTGGTGATGGTCGTGCCGCCACTAAAACCATGGTTTTACGTAAAACCACTAAAATGACAATACCATGGTCGTGCCAACACTGGATCTGGCACACAAGAGGACTGAGCAAGCGACAACATCCAGTGGCAGGTATAGAAATGGTGCAGATGATAGGTTTTGGGATGGGATCTCCAATGGACCCACATAATTTGCTTAATACAGAGTCGAATTTGCCTTGTACACCACAAGTGCCCTTCCTAGCGCCTAAGACCACGGGATCTACATTGGCCGAGTCAAGCTACGCCGGGATCATTGCGGATCAAGCAGTGTTCGGGTGATCTGGATAGTATATTGTCCAGATCCACTCGCAGTCTGGATCCACTAGTACCAAGTGCAGATCCAAGGTCTACTGGAGTTACTACTTGGCCAGGACGATTGATCGACCCTCAACCCCCAAGATCACGCTATTGGAAGCGTCAAGTAAGGAAAAGGAAGACAATACACCCCTCAAGACAACCCCCACCTGGATCCAAGATCCAAGCCCCAGATCCAAGTAGATCCAAGTGACTACTGATCCGGCAAATATTCAAGAACGCAGAGTGAAGATTCCCGCGCTGCTCCTGACCTCCCACGTCCCGCCAAGACGTTCAATATTGACAGATCAAGCATCCTCGAAGCACCGGAAGAGCAGATCCAGTCCGCCGACGGGTACACAAGGTGAGCACACTTCAGCATCCCCACGGATATCGGAGGACCCCTCCGTTAGTCTGTGTCTGGGCGCAGTGGAAGCGGATTTTGATAAATCCCGCTACACCACATAGCCGTCCAATTGGGAAACGAGCCAAGAGGACGTCGCAACCGGTTGGAATCGTCACGGTAGGAGTTTCCATGTTTGTCTCTGAGCTTTATTGAATACATTCTACATTTTCTCAGAAAAGAACAAGTGCGTGTTGTCTGCTTGGGCGCAAGAACCGTGAGGCCTTCAGGTATCGAGTGTCGGCACATGTTCTGGCAGTACTGCATGTGAATGTTGTGTGGGCTCCGTATAACTAAATCTTGTGATCCATTCGTGGACTGTGTGTGAGTGGTTTGAGTATTTCCGGTCGGACATGTATTGTTCGGTCGGGGGTCTCTAAGCTTGTATGCACGAGGGTGGAGAGCATGAATTCGGGGTGTTGGCTGGTGCGGCTATTCATGCTGTTATCGTTGACAGTTCTCAGGGGCAAGATGGTGCCCGAGATGGTTCTGAATTTTTACCCCTATCAATAAAATCGTGCATGTGGGGCCTGCCTTCTCATCACTTATGGGTAAGCCGATGAGCTGGCGCAGGTTGGGACCCGTCAATGCGGGCTGATCACGTGCGCGGCAACCGCCAAGTGCCTATCCAGTGGAATCGAGGCGGAAGGCTGACTGGAGAGGAAGGCGTTTGCACGTATCGACAAACGCGCTGGGGCTGTGTCGTTTTGTGTGTACCCCGTTGACACTGGCAAGGACAAAGGGATCGAAATTATATGGCATTGATCGTGTCATTGTGTGCTCATGTGCATGCGTTTGGATGGCCAACCAGGTATGTGTATGCAAAGCGATTGTGATGAAACTTTCCCTGTGAAATGTACCTAGTAAGATGCCCGGTGGGAACATTTTGCGTGGGTAATTTTTATATCTGCATTTCTGTATATTTTACATGCGGTGGGTCCTGATGAGGATACACGCCATTTGACGCTATCTTCAGGATTGACTATCAGTGTTGGCTCTCGGCGGTGGCCGAGCACAACGGAGCCAAAACATACTTTAGTTCGAGTGGAAACGCTCCAGTTGGAGAGTTTTTCACAATTGACTATGTCACACTTTGGCACGATCCACTTGAGCGTCTACACGACGCTTCACACCCGAAATTGACAGAAATGGGCCCAATTCTTCTTTGCGTACAATGGACAATGGTTTGAGTGAGAATCCGCACGCAGTTCTTCTGGGACGACACAAGCAAGCGCGTACCAATGATGGGGTAAAATCAGTAAGAGCTGCGCCTAATATAAATGACGTGGTGATCCGGATTCCAGACTAGAATGCACCCGGTGCTAAGTGCGAGTCCTGCACGTATTTGGCCTTCACAGCCTTCGCGATCTACTGGTCCTGCATCTCCATTTACTACGGACTTAGCTTTGCGCTAGAGCTGAACGTCCACTCCGCCTTATTCTTGTGTTGGTAACTCATGCTTGACTCTCTGTAAGGCGGTCGAAACAGATTTTAGCACATGGAGCAATTAGCAGGCCTGGTAAGCCACGTACGGTCTTGTCTTCGTGAAACCACGCGATGCAGTAGTGCTTGCAGTTGTCGCCCTTCGGTTGCCTCTGTTGCGTCGATAGTTTGACTCCCTGGAAAACAATGTTCACTTGTACCGGGAAGTCACAATACCCCAACCGAGCAATAACCGCGCACACAATGGCCACGCGCGATATTCGGTCGTTCTTCGGCGCGCCGCCGGCCAAGAAGCGCCGCACCGAGGCAGCAGAAGAGCCCAACAGCAAGTTGCCAGACGTTGCCAAAGACGGCGAGGATAGCAGCGTCTCGGAGGAACAGAGTGCGACGCAACAGGAACTGACAGAGGCCGAAGGCGAGGCGCTACCCGTGACGAGCTTCACAGCGCTGCAGAAGAGCTCGAGTCTACGCTCGCTGCTGCACAGCTCCTGGTTCGCTCTGCTGGAGAAAGAGTTAAAAAGGGCTCGTTCCAGGCGCTGGCGAGGTTTCTGGAGGGCGAAGAGGGCCGCAAGAAGACGATCTACCCGCCGCCCTGCGATGTGTTCGCGGCGCTGCGAGACTGCGCCTTCAGCGACATCAAGGTGGTGATCCTGGGCCAAGACCCATACCACGGCCCCCAGCAGGCGCACGGCCTCAGCTTCTCGGTGCGCGAGGGGATCCCGCCGCCGCCGAGCCTGAAAAACATCTTCAAAGAGGCCATGAGTGACGTTGCCATCAAACGCCCCACTCACGGCTGTCTGTCGAGCTGGAGCCGCCAGGGTGTTCTGCTGCTCAACACAGTGCTGACTGTGCGGCGTGGAGAAGCCAACTCGCACCAAAAGAAGGGCTGGGAGCAGTTCACGGACGCGGTCATCTCCAAGATCAACAGCGAAGGCTCCAACGTCGTGTTCCTGCTCTGGGGGCGACCGGCGCAGCAGAAGGGAGCGCTCATCAACTCGAAGCGGCATCTCGTGGTGCGCTCCTCGCACCCGTCGCCACTAGGCGCCGCCAAGACCAATGCGCCGTTCCTGGGCTCCAAGTGCTTCTCGCGTGCCAACAGCTACCTCAAAGAGCATGGCAAGGAGCCCATCGACTGGAGCGTGGAGTAACCGCACACTGCGCATGATGGCCTGGACGGATCTACTTGTTTGCTCGCGCCTCACGGCGTTATCTGCTACTACCTAATACAACAACAACAAATCGGCTCATGTATCAACCTCGATATGCGGTCTTGCGGAAGCTCCGGCATCGTGCTCGTTGCCGATAGCCCCAGACGTCCAATTCCGACAGCGTGAGCGGCGAGCGCCGTCGTGACAGGAAGGCGACGACCCGCACACGAGTTTCAACAAGAGCCTCTCGGAAGTGCATCAGCGTCGTTGTTGGATCGCGCTGCAGCTGCTGCTTCCAGACGCCGTCCATTACCAGCAGCGCGTGGGCAAACACGTGAGCTAGCGCAATCTCGGCAGGCCCGCCCTCAGCGCACGCGATCTGGTGAGTGTACGCAGCAGATGCGAGTGAAGACGCGTCGCCCATCAAGGCTGCGAAGCCGCGCAGTTCCGGATGCGACCGACTCGGTTGCCGCGATGTCTCCAGCTCTGCATTCTCCGTGCCACAGCATGGACAAACCAGCGGCAGCGGCTCCTTGAGTTTCAAGTGGCACAGCAACATTTCCAGCAGGTTCAGCGCGCACAGACACACGGGAAGCGGTTTTCACGCAACATGCGCTGCAGCGAACGGGCTGGAGTGAGCGACCTGTATACGTGGTCGAATCTGCCATGAAAACCCACCTTGAGCTCGTCGTTGAGGTGGTCCGAGAAGTAGAGCAGCATCCGGATGGCGAGCCGCCCAGAGGCGCGGAGATCGGACACCGGGTCGTCGTTCTGCAAGCAAAGCGAACTATACAAGTCAGTCCTCTGTACCCCACCAAGAACAAGAGGATCGCACTTGAAAGCCGACGTCTCGCCAGCGCACGTTCACTCGGCCTTCGTAGGGCAGCGTGGGGAAGACGCCGCCCCACAGGTGCTGCAGCATGTCGGCATCCTCTGTAGAGAGCGTCCCAAGTCAGTCTCTTTTCCGACTTTCCCCTCCGATTCGAGCAGTGCGCACCTGGTAGCACTGGGTCGAAGTGTTCGCGTGCTGTCTGCCGCAGCGCGTAGATCTCCCCATCTGATAGCAACCAGGGACCATCAGTGTGGTGAGTTTCTCGGGCCAAATCGACGGTCGCACCTGCGCGCTCGTGGCAAAGTCCTCGTAGCCTCCGACGCGGTCCGGGAAGATCCACTTCCAGCAGGGCCAGCGGCTGCAGGGCTGGCAGCACAGCGGCCGCTTGTCCAGCTCCTCGTCCTCCCTCAAGTGGCCGTTGCTGGTGGCGACCCCGTTGGCGTAGACCGCTCCGTTGTGACTCCCATTGCCAGCCGAGAGATACCGTGAGAGGCAGTCGGGCGAGCGTGCGTCGTCCGCGGCGTCGTCGGTGTCAGCGTCGGCGTCGCCGGCCAGAAGCGGACGGGACGCGTCCATGATCCTGCTGGATACAATACAATTGTCTAATAACGAGGCTCGTTAAACGAGCTGGGGAGTCGAGCCAAGCCACGGCGGCGTCGGGGTCGGGGTCGGAAAGCTCGCTCTGTCTGGCAAGAAACGTCGATCTTAGCTCTCGGGGAGATGTCGACGAGGAGGGCTTGAGTACGCTTCCCCAAGACGACCGCGAGTTTGGCTCTTAGCCTCTCGGCACACGCCGCTGCAGACACTGGACTCGACCACTGCGTTGCGCGCCATACATGTCCTTGTCCAGGGGTGTCTGCAGTTCGAGCGCATTCGCGGCAATTTGGGGCGGCATTGACCAGCAAGCGCCAGCACGGGAAACTTGACCGAGTTGAACCGCTGTCACCATGGATACATCAGCTACCGGCGGCGAACTGCAGCACATGTGGCTCTGCTGGCGCTGAGTCGCGTCGTCGTCGAGCGACGGCGGAAGCTGCATGGGAAGCGAGCCTCACCGTCTCCACAGAGCAAGGCCACAATAGGTGCTGGCTGGGCAGCACTGCCAAGCAGCACGAGGAACTAGAGCAGACCCCGCCCGACACGAAGGCCAAGTTGCCGTTCGCTTCAAGCTGATACCGGCTGGAACTCGTCGTGTCGCGACTGACGCCCACGGTACTTTCTCGTCGTGGCATCGCGCCGCCACGCCTCTGCAGGCGGCCACGAGCACGCATGGGGGAGGGGCTCTGTGGGTCGCAGGCCTCGACGCCGCCGTGGAGACCGCCTTCGCTGCACGCGTTGCCGCTACGTCGGGACGCTGGCGGTCTGGTCCGGAAGCCAGGCTTTTGAAAATGGCTCGCCAACAACCGTGGTGATCGTCTGCCTGCTGCATTGCATTGAGCTTAACCTTACTAGCACACACTACACACGCACTCACACGCTACTCCTGCACGCTCTTCTCTCGACTCTTTATCGGACTTGACCTCTCAACGGGTCGGCTTTAGCCACCGACACACACGCCGCCTTATAGTATACACGCTCGCTGGGGCAGCAGCAGCCAACAGCCTACAGCTGCACGTCGGTCACGGCCTCGACAGCTTTCGAGCTATCGGCCACCTCGGTCTCCGCGGCCGACTCCTCCTCGGCAGACGTCTCGGCGGCCTCCTCGTGAGCGGCCTCGTCCTCCTTCTTGACCTCCGCCGGCCTGGCGGGCGCGAGCTGCTGCTGCTGCGACTCGACGGGGATCAGACTGAACTCCACGTTCGTGGCCTTGCCGCCGTCGTCCGTCACGATCGCGGCCACCAGATGCACGGGCACGGCGCTGCCCCCGCAACGGTGGCCTTCACGAGCGCGCTCGTGGACTGCTTGGTCTCGCGCACCTTTTGCATGATGCTATCTAACTTGTCCTGGTCGGCGCACAGGTAGGCGCGCAGCGTCTTTTGCTTCTTGAGCGCGGGCTCCGTCTGGCCCGTGTGCTGCACGAAGGCGCCGTTGAACGTCACCGTCTGCAGACTCATGTCCACGACCACGCGGGGCGTCGTGGTCTTCTGGAAGCAGCCGCGCACGACCTTGTCTGCGCCCGAGGTCGACTTTTGCGCCTGTACGCGGAAGGCCTCGGCCTGCTTCTCGGCGCGCTCGGCCTTTTGCTTGGCGATCAGCAGGTTGTTGCGCAGCATCTCGATGTAGTGCGAGGCGTTGTCCAGGATGGACTGCTTATTCTTCTTGGTCTGCACGCCGGCCTCGTCCAGCATCTCCTTGAGCTGGTTGATGCGGTCGTTGAGCTTGAACATGCGCTTCTTCTCCTTCAGGTTCAGGTCCTCGCGCGACCGCTTGGCGCCGCTGCGCGCGCTCGAGGGCGTGATGACGGCGCCGTTGGCGTACTCGTAGTCCGAGGACACGTGCAGCATCTGCGCGCCCATCTGCGCCGGCGGCGGTAGTAGCGGCGCGCCGCCGTGCACGTTCATCATGATGGGCTCGTGCTCGTACTTGGGGGCCATGCCGTTCTGCGGCGTCATGGCGGCGGCCGCGTGCTGGGGCGTGCCCTGGTGCACCATCTGGCTGTAGTCGCCCACCATGGCCGGCTGCGGCTGCTGCATGTAGAGCTTGGGGCGCTCGCCGCTCTGCTGCGCGGCGGCGTAGCTCATGGCGGGCGAGGCCGTGTAGCCGTACTCGGACGTGGGGGCCAGCATCGGGGTCGGGCGAAGGAAAAGAAAGTCGGGCTTCGGTGGGGCGACGAGCGGCTCGACTGGAGGTGCGCGCGCGGGAGCCAAACGGAAAATGAGAAGCAGCTGGCTGGCGCCCCCGGGCAGAGAGGCGGTTCACCGCCCGTCCAAAATCCAGCATCGAGGAATTACCTTTTCTCAGTGGAAAAGAACGTCGATTTGTCGACAAGTGGTGCAAGCAAAATCTAAGTGGCATCTCTTCTAGCGCACCAAACGACCAGCTCGCTGCTTCTCGGGTGCCATCAATACAGGAACGCAGGATCTTGCGTTGAAGGACACGACCACTTTGAGATTTCGCCCCCATCTAACGGCGTGGTCATGGTCGCTGCCTTGATAGAGGCGGCAGCCTCGCAGACTTCCCTCGTTTGAAAGGCACTACTCGTTGGACCGCACGGCATGGACTACCGTGCGGTCCCGATGTTCACGGATCGCTGTTCAATGAACAGAAGTACTAGGAAAAGTGGCCTTCTCAACGAAATATGCAACCATCCCCGTGGCTGGCCCTTGCTGGCATTTGCATTAGCCATAATTTCCAGCTCCAGCTTGAGGGTAGCCGTTTTCAGTAGTTCCCCAGCTGACACTGACGGAGCTTTCACAACTCTAGGGTGTGTTGGCGAATGCGAACGAGGGTTAAGCAAGCCGCATCAACAAGTATTATACTTTGCAAGTACTTGCACGACCTCACTTGTCGACAAATCGACGTTCTTTTCCACTGAGACAAGGTAATTCCTCTCCAGCATCAGCGCGCCAGAAAAACTCGTTGCCTTGCCGGGGAAAG
The DNA here is from genome assembly GCA_011947345.1 of Phytophthora quininea. Classification (NCBI taxonomy): domain Eukaryota; phylum Oomycota; class Peronosporomycetes; order Peronosporales; family Peronosporaceae; genus Phytophthora; species Phytophthora quininea. The sequence goes on from JAAVTG010000157.1 coordinate 21,958, forward strand.
CAAGAAGTGTTGCTTATTATGCCTCATATCTGCTGCAGTCCATTTCGTTCTAGGCGCTGCTGCTGTAAAATCGTCGGAGTCGTCGTGCAAGTCAAATATAAACCCCGTTGTGATCACTGCTTGCGAGTCTGCTCGTGATGGTGTTCCCCAACGGCAGTGCGAAGAGTTGCTCAATGGCATTCTGAAGTGAATGCAACTTGTATAATGCTCGCCATTGCCAACTTGTGTTGGAGACTCCATTGGCAGTCATAGTGTCACACAAAGTTGAGCAGTCCCCTCTTGATGCATCCGTTCGAACCACTGGAGGTGTTCGTCAAGATCAGTGGCAGGCAGTCGAAGGACATGTGTGCACGTCGGTACGCGGCGCAGCGAACATGGCCGCATAGCTTCAACAACGGAGCCTGACAAGGCTCCTGTTGCTTCTTCTTGCATCGACAGCTTTCATCGCACTGTTTGTGTTGTGTTAACACGTGTTATTCATGTACTATCTACTACCACCGAACATGGACTATTGCCACTTTCGAATTGTGCCACCTGATTACACATATTGGACCGGAAATCGCGCCATCAGGCGATTGCCATGGACCCGGAGGAGCGCCGCAAGCGCCACGGTACGTCGCTCGCTGCTCGTCTTCTACGCCCCACGGGGCAGTCTCTCTCTATGCTGCGCAAACCTTGCTGATGCTTGCCTCGCGCGCCGTCTGCCCCGCAAAGAGCTCAACTACGGTGTCTACAACTTCCGCGACGTCAAGCAGTACTTCTCTCGCCAGGGCTGGCGCTTCATGCGCGGCCCCGAGCTGAGCTACGACCACTTCTACGTTAAGCCAGGCAAGAACCCGCACAACCCGCAGCACACGGAGGGCGTCGACTATTTCCTGGGCGAGGCGGCGCTCGTGGCGTACGCGCGTAGGGAAAGATCTTTGGCCCCGAGTCGGACCCGCTGGCATCCGCGCCGCCTGCGGTCATCCCCGTGTCGGCCAAGACCAGGCGGCGCGCCCGCAGCGCCAGCCAGACGAGAGGCGTCGGCCTTGGCCTCGGTAGTGACGGCGAGCACGATAACGTCAATGACAGCGATGACAGTCAGCACAGGCACCACCACCGCAAACGTAAGCGCAAACACCACGGACACAGGCACAGATCCTCGTCCGAGCACAGGGTTGGGAACAGCGCGCAGAACCCCATCGCCCTGTACTCAGACGACGGTGACGAAGAATTTGAACAAAAGCCTGCAGGTGTTGCCACAGACAATACCTGTGGCATGGAAGAGGACGACGAGCAAGAGGAGGAAGAGGAGTGGACGGGGCCAGACACGGGCGGCGACCTTGATCACGAAGAATCAGATGCTGCTTCATCGTCACTGCTGGAGGACGAAGCTGGCACGGATGATCTGGAGGACGACGACCTAGAAATCATTGAGAAAGGCAAGACAATGGCGAACTCGCATAGAGGTAAAGAACACTCCTCTGTCGAGGCCCCCGTGGAAAGAATTCGGAGAGCGCTCCCACCAATGGTAAGCCCAAGGCCGCTTTCAATAGCGCAAAGAAATCCTCGCGATCTACGTCCGACCATGGCCCACGACCGCTACTGAAGACTTCAAACGGGAAACACAAGAAAGCCAAAAAGCGTGAGGAAAGCAAATCGGCCGACAATACTCGGCCAGCGGCGTCAAACACGTGCAATGGTCATCGCAACGGGAAAAAACGCCATCGAGAAGTCATGCGATCCACGAGAAGAATCCTCGGGAAGAAAAAGAGGTCGGCCCCACGGAGCTTGCTGGAGAGATTAAGGACGAACGACGCGGGCAGCGATCAGAGTGGAGGGCGTCGCAACAGCGAAGACAACAGCTTCAATCTGCCTGTGAAGAAGTTTGGCGAATCACCTCCTCGTCAGCCGCCGTCAAGAGCACATTCGAGGTCAAGAAGTAAAAGTGCTCCATCGTCTCCTGCAACCACAACCAGCCCACCACCAGATGCCGGGATCGACCTGATGGAAGACGAGCTTCAGACCATGCAGCTTACGCAGCCAACGCAGCAAGATCCAACCGTGGAGGAGGAAGAAGCGGATATGGCGCCAGAAGCAGGGCCAAACCACTCGCAATCGGCCATGCCTTCGAGCCATGCCGTATCTCCTGATCGGGTGACGCCCAACTCTTCACCCTCTCCCCGGTCCTCACCGTCACGTTCATGCAGCACAGAGAAGCAGGACGATAGCAGTGACTCGCGGATTTGGATGGATTTGACGCAGGTGGTGTTGCCTCCTGACTGCGACGGCCAATATCATGTTCGCGTGACTGAATCAAATGGAAAGCCGCCAGCGTATACAATATGGATGGAGAATCTGTCCTCTTGCGAGCAGCGTACATGCAGTTTCACAGCGACCCAGGAACTTCCTGGAGCAAAACCCGACTTGTGCGTGCCCACGCCTGCCGTACTGACAGCGCTGTTTCGGTCACTGAGTAGCCAGCCTGATGTCTCCGTGATCGGTGGGCCAGAACCTCGGGCAACAGCAGAATCGAAGCCGTCGGTTGAAAAGGCGGACGTGGAGCTGCGAACATCCATTGCTGAAAAGAGGCCAGGTGACAATGGTGATGGCGGTGGTGGAAACGAGCTAACGTTGATTGTTGCATATCCTGCACTCGATCTCTTTCGAGTCGAACACAACTTCCCCATGAGGTTGGTGCCGACCGGCCAACGCATGCAGCATCTTATTGAGGAGCTGGGGCGCATGAAAAGTCGACTCGCGCAAGTCCAAGCAGACCGAGACAGCTTGTGCGAGCAGCTCCGACAAGTCGAGGAAGCGAGCGAGCGAGCGATTTCCCAACGCATTGAGGCTGAAGTGGCGGAAAAGTTGGCGAGCCAAAGTGCGCAACCTCCGGGTCAGCAGGAAGTGGCGCAGCGTGTGGAGAAACTCGTGCTCGAGAAGACCAAAGCTATCGTGGACCAACACGAAAAAGAGAAAATCGAGCAAGAGCGAGCAAGGAGGTGGGTATACATGCGCTCCAACTGGATGGTGGCGTTCCATCCGTGCCAAGCGCTGATCGCTGCCACCGCTGGCGACGAAGGAACCTCTCTGCTCCGACCAACAGAGCGACCTACCCAACGAACACACGTAGTGGAATGGCGCGAGATCGTAGAGACTGCGGAGTCCTTCTTCCAGCCGACTGGTACGCGATCTGTGAGCGTCAAGTGCAATGGTCTGTATCAACTCAATGCCAATGTGAGTCATGGCAGCTTTGTTCATATGATGGTCGTGATAACCGCGGGGAGTGCTGATGGCAGTGCTTCTGCTGCTGCTGCTGGCGGCGCCCCAGGGAAATTGCCCCACGAAGGTGTTGTTGTACGACAATAAGCGGCGAGAGTCCCGTGTGGACCAAACGCTGCATTTGCGCGCGTGGGACCAAGTTTCGGTGGAGCTCCGACTTCGGGACTCGACCGAGCCGGAATCGGCGGAGACGTGGCTGCGGTCGCCCATTCCGAGCCACAACCGGCTCATGGTCGTGGTTCTCGATGAGCACGCCGAGCAGTAAGGCAAGCAAGCATCAAGGACAATTTGAGTGACCTTCGTGTCAAGAAAATATGCACCGGCAAATAGCTGCCGGATTAATATCAATCGAAGCTGCTGGCAACCGCTGCAACCGAGCATTCGGCGAAGTTGCTGGTCGTGGAGTTGCGTCCAGCGTCGTCACATTGCAGAAAGGCAACTTTCAGCGCTGTAACGGTGCTGATTTCCGTGCACTCTTTTGACACGAAGTCTCCCCTCTCTTTCGTCTCACCTCGCCGCGCCGCTGTATACCACCAGATTTCTAGCTCGTGGCGGGCAATGTGACCGACATCGTTGCCGCAACTGGCAGCTCTACAACGCGCGACATGCTTCAGGCCGGACGAGGTTGACACTGATGCCACCCAGCGCGGCGATT
>JAAVTG010000158.1:0-50199 GCA_011947345.1 Phytophthora quininea
GCGTGGTCTCGAGCGACGTCGAGGGCTTCGAGACAATATCCCAGCCCCATACAAACCGCAAAGCAGTGAGTCGCTGGCTGGAAGACGCCGAATGGACCCAGCAGCAGCTGCAAGGCGCGCAGGGCCAGATCTTGCTGCTGTCCCCGCTGATCCTGCAGGAAATCCTGCGCAGAGATCTCATACAGTTGCCTGAGGTGGCTTTGCTGGTGGTGGAAGCCTGGGACCTGGTGCACGCAGAGCTACCGTCCTTCTTCAAACTGCTGACGAGTCTGGTGGAGGAGCTGCCGACGGAGAAGCCGCTGCGGATATTCGCCACATCCAGGCTGCCGGCATCCCGGATGGACTGGAACCCGCTAAGCAACCCGCTGCTGAAGCACATTCAGGTGCTGAACATGGTGCCGATGCTGCCGACAATGTCGCTGGAGGCAAACTTCCCCCGCTACTGTGCGAAACGTTCCAAAAGAGTGAAGACGACCCATTTAGTGTTAGGGATTTTCTGTTGGGAGACAACAGCAAGAAGGTAGATCTGGTGCATGTGTTCCGACTGGAGCTGGAGCTGGGGAACTCGGCGGCTGTGTGTGATGACAAAAAAGCAGGACAAGGTGAACAGATTCATCCAGGATGCGGAAGCCGTGGAGAAACATCTTGGACGATGGTGTTTATGGAAATTTGTGGAGTTGGAGTTGCAGGTCAATCTGCAGGCGTGTGTTGTGGAGGATTTTGATAACGTGAATAATAGGAGGAAGCGGAAACAGCAACGAGAAAACCCTGATGATGACGATCCAATGGGTGGAGGAGGTATTGACAGTGATAACGACAGTGACAATGAGCCAGAAGACGGAGAGGTTCAGGCTGAGGATGATGATGGCTGCGAGACGAATGACGCAGGAGCGGAAGAAAAGGAGGTCTCTCAGGCGGTCAAGACCGACCGCTTGATCACCAGATTTCTAGGGTCCAAGGTCGCGATAGATGATGCAACTCGGAACAAAGTGCGACCCATTGTGAAAGTTCTGGCGTGGCTGTCCGCGCAGTCGAAGTTGTGTGGCATACTTGCAGCTTCACCAAGGTTACTAAAGACAGCCGAATTGGTTCGAAATCGCTTCAGCAATACCCCGGAACCAAAGATGTTCGTGCCTGGGTATTCCTCCAGAGAAGGTGTCATTGTCGTGTGGTGGCTGAGTACTTGTCTGCTGCCTTGGACAACCTGAATCTGCCTCCAAGTTGTTGTATGTTGGGTAGCAGCAACGCGCGCATATCGGGGGCGCTTCGTTTCTCGTCGTTTTTGAAAGTGATGACGATGTTCACGAACTACAAAACAAACATTTTGGTGACCACGTCGGTCGCCCCAAAGTCGCAAAAATGCGGATTGCTCCTCCGTTGTGCGATTTGGTTGTCGTTATGGATGAACTTCTAGAACCAAACAAGCTGTATGAGTTCGGGAAACACGCCAACTGCTCTGCAGGCGCGGTCAAGTATATTACAGAGGACTCGGCTCAAGCAGTGAAGAAATTCGAGGGGCTCGTTCGCAGGATGCAAGACTATATTCGCATTGAACGAGAGAACAACCAAGTCGCTCCTGCCGCACTTCAACCACCAGCCAGTGCACCAAGCTCGGCGACTGCAATGAAAATGCCTAGACCTACAGGCATACATTCTGATTCTCTGCCGACCCCTGCTAGAGATACCTTAGCGTCGCTGCAAGCAGCCAACCGGATATCCATTATTCCGAACAAGATTCAGGCTGTGGCGAACCCGTACGAGATCTTTAATCGGGACACTGGCGCAAAACTGAACGTATCAAACAGCGTGGCCTGTTTAAGCAACTTCTGTGATACTTTGCCTGGCTTGGACACGTATGACCGTCGTCCACAATACGTTGTTAAGCGCATATCCATCGCAAAGCACGTGGCACCGTCACTGAAGAGGTCGAAGAAGAAACTCCTGAAGTACAATGCGAAGCTCACTGATAAAATCGATGTAATGAAAGCTGAGGCAGAGCAGAAGGCTGCTGAGGAGTCTTGTAATGGCGACAATGGCAACGATGCGGCTACCAAAGACGAGCGATTCAATTATTCGGCCACGTTAAAACTACCGGGTGCTCTCGGTATCAGGAAGCAGCTCTTTTCGCAGAAGGTGGAGACGCAGGTTGAAGCCAAGGGCATTGTTGCGTTTAAAGCGTGTCAAGAACTGTTGAAGAAAGGTCTGCTTGATCGTCACTTTCGCTCCAAGCTTCTTGATGACCAAGCCACAATCCACCGAAGTGTTGGAAATGGCGGTGGTGGCGGCAGTAGCAGCAATGGTTGCACAAATGATGACACTGTTGTGATTGGAGAAGACAATGCTCCACCAAATAGGCACCCACAACTGGCTGATCTATCGACCCAGTCGTCGTACGATTTGCCGCCAGTTAGTGCAGAGGAGTTAAGTCTGAGACCCATTCGAAGTTTGACGCAAGAGGCTGCGAATAGCAGCGAAGAAGGAGAAGAATGGTCGACAACAATGTGTTTTTACGGTCTGACTGGGGCGCGCTTTGCTATCCTATCCACGAACGAGCTCTACACTGGGAACACCAATACGGGCTGGCGATATGACTTTGCCACGAGTGGTGTGATGACTCCAGATATTCAGCCCATAACGTTGGCCAAGCGGCCATTGGAGCTCAAATTAACCAAGAGCGAGCTCCACGAAGTCCTGCACTTCCATTTGGTCGTGATGCGATTGGCTTGCATGGGTGTGGAGGACGCAGTGCGCGAAGTGGACATCGCAAATGATAACGTGTGGAATGAATTCTCCGAGCAGAATGACAAAGGCTACTTGGTAGTTCCTAGCATTCTGAATGAGGCAACGCAACCAGCTTCGTTATCCCTGGACTGGGGTTATATTCGCGATATCATCAAAAAGCCTCTACTTGAGCCATTGTGGCCGTTCCCTACGATAGCTCCAGAAAAGGCGTCTGAGGAAACAGGCGAGTGGATCTGCGTGCCCACATTCCGACTCAATGCCAGCTACATAGTTCGTGCTATTAGTGACAAAACGGTGGATGAAATTCGTAGGGAATACCTAGCAAGTGAAGAAGGATGGCTGACGCACTTGAAGAAATCAACCCCAGGCAACCCGATCCTTGGCCGATGGCACACTCGCGAGCAACTCGAGGAAGCCGACGCAGACCAACGGTTGATCCACGGGGTTCAAACTCCCCAATAGTCCCAATCATTCGAAGGGTTATGCAGCGCAATAACGACGAAGGTAGTATTGCGCAGTACAAAGTGAAATTCAACGAGCGCTTGTTGGTGCCTCAGTACACCTCGCGCCTACGACTCACCAAGAGCCGCTTCTTTGAAGTCATGGGGCTTGTGCCGCTACTGTACGAGTTTGAGCGCAAGTGTCAGATCTCCCACCTTATGGGCAAGATTGGAATGGAGGTTGACATGACTCTGCTGGATGACGCGACGTCTAAGCCTGCTTACGAACGACTCGAGATTTTAGGCGACACGTTTCTCAAGCTCGAAACCTCGTGGTACATGTACGAGCAGCGGAAAGACATCTTTCAGGAGGGCCAGTTGACCCAACTGCGTCGCGATATTATCCGCAACGACCGTCTCAACCAATTTGCTTTAGCGGCACGTATTCATCACTACATTTGGTACCCTGCAGAAGTGGAGCAACATCCTTTCCAATGCTGGAAGCCATCGTGCATGGGCAAGACGCCTGACCCGGTGGTGGCTCCATCGAAATGGATCGCCGACGTCCTAGAGGCAATTTGTGGCGCCTACCTCGTTGGCCAAGGCGAAAAAGGCGCTCGCTACTTCCTTAAGTGGATTGGAGTTAGCGTGTTAGAAGACCCGTCGACCAATTTCGCGCGTCCCTTTTACCCTGACTGTTTTCCGAATGAGCTATACGATGCAGAGATGACTTCTCGATGTCGCGGCGGCGCGCAGCATCCGTTAAGCATCAATTTTAATTGTCCCCAGTTCGAGGATCTCCCGAAGCGTCTAATACTTCTTCAGCAGCGACTCAAATACACCTTTAGGAATAAACGTTTACTACTGGAGGCAGTGACACACCCGTCCGTGGGCTCGTTGGTGCTGCATATCGACCAAATGGATGTTGATGGAGACGGAAGCGGGGACATTGAAGTCATGTCACGGACGCAAAAGAAAAAGAAAAGTGTGTGGAAGGGAGACTATGAGCGCTTGGAGTATCTAGGCGATGCACTGATCGAGTACCTCACGCTGTCGTATGCCTTTTGATGTACGACAAGTGGCTACCTGGCTCGTTGTCCCAATGGAAGAGCGCCACAGTGTCGAACGACGCATTAGGCAAGACAGCACTGGCCTGTTTTGGTGCGGACGAGTGCATTTTTGCAGGCGCCGTGCGCATCGATCCCGAGACAATGGATCGTGTTGCGCGTATTGAGCGAAAGTATCCGCCTGGTGACAGGAACAGCGGGCTAAGCCCAGCGTTTGAAGCTGTGGCGGTGTCAAGGAAAAAGGGAAGCAGCGACCCGAGCGAACAATCACAACCTCCCTAAGATGTTTGCGGATGTCTTCGAAGCGCTTGTGGCTGCGGTATTCCTAGACTCGGGGAGAGATCTTCAGCTGATTCGCGACGTCTTCATGGGCCCACTGCTGGAGACTGTGGGGCAAGACGCTTACGCTTACGTCTGCCGTGAAAGCGGACTGACGATGGATCATGCTGGAGGTGAGGCGATGGAAGATTTAACGTTTTCAAGCGATGACGAGGACTAGCAGCAACGAAATGAATGGAATTTGCTCAGTCGTTCGCTTCTTTTGACTGAATGGTTGAATCGTCATTGTCTGCGAAGAGGTGCAAGACCACAAAGTGTCCGAAGGCGATCGCCAGAGCAAGTAGTTCAAGGTGGGAGGCAGCCTCGGAAAGTGAGCGCAACGAGGTAGAAGTCGCACTGATAGCGCTAACGCTGGCAGCACCGAAGAAGATCGTGCTGATGACAAGGTTCTTGGAGCCCAGATATGCTGGAATGCGCTTCCACAAAATTGGCCACGGTTCACAAAAGTAGACTTGGTACGCACGACCGAAAATGGCGCTGGTGAAGCACATAGTGCAACACCGTGCTAGGAACAACACGTTGAGGAATGAGGCTTTCACCTCGTCTCTGGAGTCCTTCAGCCTCGTCGACTGCGTTAAGTCCGTCGAGTCATGGAGGAACGGAGCCAGAATGCCAGCACGCATGCCTGCGCTATTTTCCAGCAGAGCAAGCTGAGGATACAGAGACACAAGGTGGAGACGGCGCGGTGCTTGGACAGTGTCCGTTGGCGATAGAGGAAGAGAACCAGCATGAATTGCAGTCCCAGCTTGCTCACTTGCAGAATCATTTCCGTGACATAGGCTGCTGCAACTTGCGTGGCAAAATTGGTCTGCGTCTTGACTACGGGGTCTATTGACACCCGAGCTTGCAATTGCGCTTGTGTCAATAGTTGCCTGAAGACGAGAAGGTCTTCTCGTGAATGTAAGCTCTCAAGCCAGCGAAGCACGCCGACGAAGCCGCTATGGATCTGGAAGGACGGTGCCGAGAATACGGACGGGTGGAGCTGGTGGAACTCGAGCGTTGGGATGTCGAGCACGGCGTATATGAATATGCATCCAAACACCATGGTCAGGACCAGCAGCGGCAGCTGGTACCGAGCTTTCACGATAGGCGGTTGTTGGACGGCAGGATCCATGCTGATGGAGCTTTTTCACTGCCAAGACTGCGTGAAGAGACGCCTACGCGTGACTTGGCTTTTGTATGGGTAAAGTTGAAGTTGATATCCAAGCTTCCCAGTCGATGGCACAATTGTTTATTCACCGATAAAGTGGTCTCATCAATTGCAAGTCCTTCCTTATTGGTTCTGGTTGCGGCAATTACGAGATCGTAAACGGAAAAGTCCAAGTTGCTCGCTCATCGGCTTTCGTTGCCGTCCTACATTACCCAGTTGAACTGAACTGGTAGATTGCACTTCACTCTCTCGTGCTCAAGTCCAAGAAGCAACTCCACCATGCATTGGTTTACTTTTCTGGTGTCGACACTTGTCATCCTTTTGCTGCCAGGGAAACAACCGCGGATACTAGGTTGAGTGACACGAATTCCCCAACAGCCACTGTTCCCCGCTGCTCGCTCCGGGCATTTGAATACCGGTAACAAAAATCATGTCGTTATTAATCTGGACGATGAAGACGAGGAGCGAGGTGGTTTGATATCACTGCTAAAAGACGCTACGACGGAGGCCTCAAAATCTATTGGAAGGTCGATCAAATCGCAATATTGGATCGAGGTGAGGAGAACTGACGACCAAGTGAAGAAGGCGCTGAAGTTGGACGGGCTGACGGGCCATGCGCTCAAGAGTCACAAGAATTACAAGACGTACAATGCATTCATGTACAAGCTGGAAGGGCGTCAGCTCGACGAGTTGGTGAGGAAGATTGTTTCAACGTACAGTGTCTGGGAATCGCTGCGCCTGAACCGCTTCCCTACTGATAAGGTAAAGTCTACAGAGGAGTACAGGATTTACGCGCTACGTGAACAAGTACGACAACAGAGCTATTGCGTGGAAAGACATGATGTGGGAGCCCAAAAGGTTCCATCACGGCTCTCCCTCGCCCCAGGAGCTGATGGTGAAGACGGAGATTTGGGCTCAAGCAGGTCGGAAGCAGTCGTATGAAGGAAATGCTGGGGCTGCGCGGCTTGGAGGAAGCTCACTCAAGGATGCAGCGAACTACAAGTTCCTGAAGCGGTTTGAGGAGCTCACACGAAAGCGAAAAAGCGAGAGATTTCGTGGCTTCTTGTCGAAATGAACATGCTCGAGTCGACTGAGACTAACTGAGGAGAAGGAATGAAAATCACTTTAAGCCAGCTTTGGGCTGGCACCAAACCGAAGCTCCCTCACTCTTCATTTTGCCTTCTACAACAGAGATCAATACTACACAGGTTCCTGTGTCTTTGCCCCAGGAAACACTTCAGTACAGCATCACTGGAGTGCTCCATCCTCTGGCCAGCATCACCAACTTTCTGTGCTCGTTGGATAAATGAACTGGGCCGGACCTGGCCAAAAACTCGTCGTTCACGCCTCGTGCTTCCCCGCAAGGGCAATCAAGCCCGTTGAACTGCGAGGAGGACACGTGATCGCCCCGTCGGCTGCCCAAGTTGAGGCCGCTGCTGCTGCAGCTGACGTACTTTTGCGCGCAGAGCCCGGCAGGCTGCTTGGAGACCGCCCGAGTCTTTGCGTCTCTAAAGAAGGAGGCGGTCTCAATGCAACCTCTGCGACTCGTTCTCGCCACAGACAGCGCCATCGAGCAAACCAGCACCGCGGCAGTGCTGGGACGGGCATGAATTAGGGAATTTGGTCCCCATCTTGGTGAAGCTCGACGACAACATGAAGGACTGCGTTCGGGCAAGTTTACCATGGGGCAGAAGTCGCTGCAGAAGCAGCCCCGCGCCGTCCGCAGACGTCTCACGCAGGTCCATCGCGCAAATCGGCGCCGCCTCTGCTGCGATGGCGGCAGCTTGGCCATCCACGGCGTTGGGGAAATCATGGCGCTCCCCATCGTGTCCAGCGCTCTTTTCATTCCACAGGCTGCAGATGGCCGGGGACTCCCATACATGTATACGCACAAGCTCTCTGTTGCCACCGACAGTCGATAGGCAAAGCATCTTGTCGGATGCCGCGAGCAGCAGGCCAAGCGAGCAGCAGCAGCAGCAAATGCCTCGGGATTTTCGTGTCGCACGACGCCGCGACGGCTCGAGCGGGTGACAACGCAACAACCATCACTCTGGTCTGCGCCAGAAAACTCTTGTGAAAGCGGGTGCGCAGGATAGGAACCCAAGTTGGATAGGGGGGGGGCCGCAGGGCACGCCCCATGCGGATAATAGCGATGCTACTTGCCCAGACATGCGCGACGCGAGCAGCGCTAGCTGTTGACTCGAGCGTCCTTGCTTGCTGCTGTCGTGCGCCCAGCTGTTCGCTGCTTCCTGGCCAGCCACGCACGATCTTACGCGATCTTGTTGACATGGATCCCGCAAGCTCGAAAGTCTTGCCCCCGCAAAAGTGCTCGACCTTGATGTTCAGCACACACGGTCACTCTCTCGAAAGAGTGACTGTTTTGCGCACTGTGATTGGCTGCGAAAAGGCAACGATCGCGCGAGCGCCCTGGCTCTGCGCGCTTCTGGAATAGGTCGCACGAATGTGCAGAAAGAGATTCAGGCCAGGTGCACACCCTCACAAGGGAAAAGCACGCCGAGTAGGCACGTCAAACAGAAGCCCGCAGTAGCACCAGCACCAGCGTCAAGCACCGCACCCGGGGCAGACCACACACAGCACCACCCGCTTGATAAGGTACGCATCCTCCCCAACGGCACTCTGGCGGCCCCCGGAAAACCCCACGAAACCGCCTTAGTTTACAGTCGAGCTGACACTCATTTCTCCCTCTCCTCTAGGACCCCCACTTCCTATTCTCCACACACACACAAAGAACATGACCGAGTTCATCCGCACCATCTTCCAGTCCTCCACTGGAACCCCTCCATTAAGACGGAGCCGCAGCCCGTGGAGCAGATCCGACTGCCGTCGGCCCCTCGGCTCTGTCGGCCACCGAGAGACTCGTCAAGCTCGAGGACGAGCAGACGGGCAAGGCCCAGCGCCTCGCCCGCGTGCACGCGCGCCGCGACAAGCGCAAGCCCAGCGACGTCATCTCCCCTGCAACAGCAAGAAGCTCAAGACCGAGAGCCACATCGACCCCAGCGGAGAGGAGCGACTGCGCCAGATGGAGGCCCAGCTGGAGCACCTGGACCCAGACTCGAAGGAGGCCAAGAAGAAGCGCCGCCTGATCCGCAACCGCATGAGCGCGCAGCTCCACCGCGAGCGCAAGAAAGCCTACGTGGGGCAGCTCGAGGACCAGCTGCAGGCCAAGGAGAAGGAGCTCAAGGCGCTGCAGGAGCAGCTCGCCGCCATGGCCATGGAGAGCAAGCAGCTCAAGCAGAAGCTCAAGCAGAAGGAGCCGCTCATCAAGACGGAGCCCGTTTCCGTGGCCTCTTCGCCCGACGAGCCCATTGTGATTGCCGATGAGCCCGTGGACTGGGCGGCGTGCCTGGACGGTCTGGAGGAGGCCGAAGTGGGCGAGGATCTGCTCTGCGATCTGGACGAGAGCCCTCTTGCAGCGTACGGACTGGGCCCCATGGATCCGGTCTCGGCGGCACTGGCGGAGGAGGAGCAGAAGCAGAAGCTGCAGGCGCAGACCCAGCACCACGAAATCCACGCCGCCAAGAAGAACCTGGCCATGATGATGGCCATGATGTTCTCCGTGACCTTCTGCGGCCAGAGCGAGAGCGTCGCCAACGTGACGAGCGGCAGCAACTTCTCGTCCATGTTCAACGCCGTGCCCGCCAAGGAGCTCTCGCAGATGAGCATTGCGTCCAGGATTGTGGCCTGTCTGGAGAAGACCTCGTGGGAGGACTTCCAGGACGTGTCCTCGTGGACCTCCTCGGCGGCGAGTGCGGCTGCTGCTGCGGCTGTGGCCGTGACCGCCGACAAGAAGTCGCGGTCTCCGCCTGCACAGCAGCAGTCCAACTCGCCCGCGGCTTCGGACGTGACCGACTCGGGCTCGTGTGACTCCCCAAGGAGCTGACCGACGTCAACATGGGGTTCGACACGGATCTCATCGAGGAGTTCGTCTACCCCGTGGACGAGCCTTTCGGCCCCGCGCTTGCGGACACGAACTGGTTTGGCGCAGACAGCGACGAGTTCGGCCACAGCGACGTGGAGGGCGACGAGCACCTGCTCGAGACCAAGACCACGGTCAAGCCCGTGTCGATGACCTCGTGTCTGTACGAGAAGCTGACCAACCTATGGAAGGAGAAGAACCAGGTGCTGCTGACGGTGCTGGACAGCAAGAACGAGGTGACTCGGCGCTCGGTGGCCGACATGAGCACGATCCGCAAGGGCATGGCCAGCGGCAAGCTCTTCCCGACGTCGGCGGCCACCGCGGCCGCGGCGTCCAACGACAAGCTGCTGAACAAGCACGACCAGTCGGTCACGTTCCTCTACCCGCTGAGCGCCTTCTCCGAAGACCAGCGCTCGGCCGCGTTCCCGATTCTGCCACGGCCCCCTCGGACGCCATGTTCCTCGAGGTCTCATGCCAGATCAACGGCTCGAACCCGCTATAGAGGACGGTGCTAAGCAGGACGTGCGGTATAGATATCAGTATTAAGGGAGCGCGAGCAGAGCGCTCTAGCTTCGTTGCTTCATGTAGGTGTGTAGTTTTATCTATCGAAAAGAGCCATAAAGTCAATCAATGGCTTCTTTGCTTTGCTTTCATCAGAACCAGTGCTTGCTTATCAATCAGATCTTTTGCTTCAACTGTGCGATCTTCGGCAAGATCGCCAGAAAGATACCCTGCTTGATAAGCAAGTTGCTTGTCAAAAAACGTTTTGGATCGCGGTGCAAGCAGGATGGTATTGCGGTGCTTCATTGCTCCCAAATTGACACAATGCTATGCCAATTACCATATACACAACACTGAAGAGCTAGGAACAGAAATGAACAAGCCAGCGCATTAGGCGCTGCGCTTCAGTATCCCCGTCTAGGACTGCGCCATCTCGTCACTCTTGCGCTTCCTCCCAGACTTCTCGTCGTCGCTGGAGCACTGCTCAAGCGAAGGCGGCGCCAAATCCGTCGCCGTTGCCTCCGCTCGCGAGTATTCATAAGTCGCCGGGCACCGATCCAAATCGACACAGCCGATTGACGGCATCGGGTCGTTCGGAGTTCCCCAGCACTCTGCGGTCTGCGTACGTACGGTGAGGAGCTGCTCAGCGGCATCTGCGGACGGCAGCTCCACGTACACGCACTGCTGGCCTTCCCAGTGCACGTTCACCAGCCGCGTAGCCGACTGCAGGTTCAGAGTCCACCCCACACAGTGCTTGATGTGGAACGTCTTGAGCGCTGGGCAATTGTTGCCGCCTCCCCATTCAGCATTGGCGTAGCACCAATCGCGACAGGTGCTCGTGTCCGTGTGAGCTTCATGCGTACGAAGCGTGAACGCGACGGAGTGGGCGTTGGATCGGGAAATGGCCCAGGCAAACTCAACACATACGTCGGCAGGAAGTGACTCACGAATAAGACGTTGCGCAGCTTCTCCAAACTGCGGTCGACCACGTGACCTTCGCGCTCTTCGGGAGCGATTCCCAATGCAGCAATGGCCTCATTCGTTACGCCGAGACCAGAACACACGCGCAGAAAAACAAATCCAGTCATGAAAGCATCATAGCCAGCTTGATGCGCTTGCAGAAGCGCCTGAGACGAAGTCGAGCCGGTACCAATGCCATCGGCCCCATATTCTCGTTGAGTGTCCGCTCCTCTAATGGACGGCTGCACGCTTTGCACTTCTGGCCCGTAGAACGGGTGCTTGGACATCACCTCAAAGCAGTTCTCAAGCGCAGTATGCGCTAGATGGGAAGCAAAGATATCGACGTGCTTTATGGCGTGGTCGACGAGGGTCTTCGTATCGAACACACCGCCGCCCGCGCCCAGCCACGAATGAAGCTCGCGCTGGAACTCGGCACAGCTTGTTGGCAGTGGCCCGTGGAACTTTTCGAAGCACTGCATGAGGTCAAGGAGCATGTTGTGCCCGATAATCGGTTTGCGAGCAGCCACAATCGTGTCCAGCACAGCAGTGAAGCCGATCAGAGTGAGGTTGCGTTCTCGCATATCGTCGCTTGCCAACTGTTCGTCAGCCAGCAGCAACGCCTGCTTCTGGCACCTGGAGCGCGCCGCTACAATGCGGACACGGCGTCGCCACGGGTTGCGCATCACGTCCTCATCTTCTGCGTTGTCTACCTTGCAATCAAGAGACACAGTATCCGGCAGAACCTGGCGCAGATATTGCACCAAAGCGTGCCGACGAAAGGGAGCTAGCGGCTCCGTGACAAAGGCGCCGCACGGGCCGAATGTTGGGTCTGCAGGCACCGGGGACAGAAGGAACCGCTTCATGGCGCCAATGATTTCATCATCCGGCTCTACATCTTCGTCTTCAGCCTGCTGCAGATCCTCTTCCACCGCTTCCGCCTCCGCCTCCTGCTCTAGATGAGCCCTCTCCTCTTCATCTGCAGCGTCTTCCTCCTCGACGTCTTCTTCCTTGATCGGATCCTCCATGGGTTCCTCTTGGTTCTGCACAGCTGGCTCAGAGATGTCTTCCCTCCCACTCAACCCACTGCTGGTACTTCCCGGCGGAGTCGGTCGGTCACGCTCCTCTCACTACGGCGCTTATTGCGTCCGTTGTTCTTCTTCTTGTTCTTCTTGCCTCCACGTCGTCCACGTCTTCTGGTCCCATTATCCTGCAGTCGCCCAGCACTCCCGTCTCTGCCTTCAAACGCTGCAAGTCTCTGCTTCAACTTGGTCGTTAATTGGTCTAAGAACGCCTGCGTCTCATCGGTAATCAGCGCCGGTTGTTCCGGATCAAACTTCCTCAGAATCTCGGGTCGTGCCGATCTTTCAAGCGTCAACTTGCACGGCTCCTGCTGCTGTTCAAAGTGGGACAAATGGCCAATGCCCTTGTCGATCCAGGCGTTTAGATCGAACCCGTGCGCTCGAATGTACTGCAGACACTTGGCCTGCACCAGGAACCTCCGGTCAGGACAGGCCGAGGTCGTGCCTGTGCTAGGACTCATGACCGCATTGTGCCCCAGTCCTTGCACCTTCTCATGGAACACTGGGAACAATGGGAACTGGAACGTCTCGACCCTGAACGAGCTGTTGTCCTTGTCCCAGCTGAAGACGCTCAGACCAAACTGCACGAGCGGGAACTGCCTGGCGCTGTCTCGGTACTGGGCGTATCTCTCGTCGATCGAGTCCATGACGCTGGGGCGCGGCGTGCTGGCAGACAAGAGAGCGACATGATTAGGGGCATTGATACATGGCACGAAGACGCACGCTGCACGCACTCCTGGCACGAGACGCCGCCCATCTCCGTGTCGATGGCCACGAAGGCGCCGCGCTCCACCACGCGCTTCAGGCGCAAGAGCACCCGCGCCTTCAGCTCCGCGCGCCCGAGCTCCTGCACTCGCACGTCGAGCATGAGGCCGTCAGATGACTCTGTGATGCGTCGCCTAGGCGCTCATTGGACAAAAATACGCGTTTTTGTGTAACTTTGGTGTGACGCAGCTTCCTCGGTGGTTCAAACAACCGACGAGGACGCGGATCGGGTACGTGAGGGGGACGGTGATAGCGCGGCAATGGCGGCATATCCGTCGTGTTAAAAGATATGCATGTGGAGAGAAGATGCTGACTCACATTTTGACTGGCAGTTTGCACCTTGGTTCGCTCTAAGGGTGGAGATATCGCTGCTGCTCCAGAGACGCAAGTCGTGCACCTTCAATACCGCCGTGTTTTTGAGTCTGTGAACGCGGAAATCTTCATTGCGTCGATGGAAGCTACTGCTGAGCATCACTTAGACGGGGAAGAGATGGTACGAGCGAGCCAGCTGTGGTTGTTGGAGGTGCAGCTAATGTTGACTGTGGACTGCGGATTGCTAGCAGGGCCCGTCGCCGCCCCAAGCGGGATCCTCCAACCCCTTTAAGACAGCGTTGCACAAGTTCGCGCAGAAGAAGAAGGAGCGTGCAGCACTGAGTAATGCTGCCACGTCGGGCTTCTTCTCGCGTGGGCATAAGGCCAATGCGCAGGAGAAACCGCAGCCGCTTCCAGGCTCGGTGAAGCAGGTCAATGCTGGACAACTGCCGCCGGTGTGGGCCACGCCGTCTGCAGCGCCCAGGTGCGGGCAGAATTGACCGATTTTGGTGAGGATATGCAATTTACCGGTTTGTTTTGGTGTGCTGCTGGTGTAGGAAGTTATCATCGCCAGTTGACTCGGCGTCGCCTCGATTGAGGAGCATTTCGGCAGTTGATAGTGAGAATGAGGAAGTAACAGGCAGAGCACACGATCGGGGGCATGCGAGGAGCCACCACTCCTTGCACGAAGATGAGCTACTGGAGGAAGCGCATGCTACTTCTACACAGTCGCACAACAAAGGGTCACACCACAACGGAAGCAGCAAAACAGACCACCACAGTTCGAATGAGGCCGGAGCTACACCCACTGCTAGCTCGTCGCGGAATGCGTCTGGACATCTTCGGTTCACACAGTTCGAGCGACTACTAGAGAAGGAGGTCGTGGATTTGGACCAACTCCGCAAGCTCAGCTGGGGTGGCGTTCCAACAAAGTACCGACCAACCGTCTGGAGGTTGTTATTGGTAAGGTGCTATGTCCTGATATGAGAGCACAGGAAGATAAACGTTTTCTGACGTTTCGGCAATTGCCCGTGTTACAGGGATATATGCCATCGAAGCAAGATCGGCGTGCGGCCATGCTGGAGAGAAAGCGACTGGAATACGTAGAGCTGCTGCAGCAGTATTATTACATTCCGGACACCGATCGAGGCACACGCGAGCAGACCACATTGCGTCAGATCCTTGTCGATATTCCTCGAACCAACGCAGATGTCAAGCTCTTCCAGAATGAGCGTATTCACCAAGTGAGTCGACTGCAATATGATGTCGGGGGTATTAACATTGCTGGCTGACTGGCTATGCTGCGCAGTGTATGGAACGTGTCCTTTATATTTGGGCTATTCGACACCCTGCAAGTGGCTACGTTCAAGGGATCAATGACCTCTTGACGCCCTTCTTGGTCGTCTTCCTATCGGCTTTCATCGGTGAGTCCGTGTAGTCCTCCAATTTACGTCTTGGCTGCAGTGTGCTGACTAGTCCAACGCGATGGTCATGAACAGAGGAGCCGGAAACGTGCGATTTATCTGCAGTATCCGGCGAAAACTTGCAAACTGTAGAAGCCGACAGCTACTGGTGTCTGACGAAGCTGCTGGACGACATCCAGGACCACTACACGTTCGCGCAGCCAGGGCTCCAGCGCATGGTGCAGCGCATGGAGGAACTGGTGCATCGCTGCGATGCCGAGCTGTACGAGCACGTTGTCGAGCGCGAAAATGTCCAGTTTGTACAGTTCGCCTTTCGATGGATGAATTGCTTGCTGATGCGCGAGCTGCCCCTCGACGGCATTGTGCGTATTTGGGACACGTATCTGTGCGAGGACTCGGGGTTCGAGAGCTTCCACGTGTACGTGTGCGCGGCTATTCTAATGACGTTCGGCGAGACGCTCAAGACACTCGAGTTCCAGGACCTGGTGCTGTTTCTGCAGAGTCTGCCCACGAAGGACTGGGTCGAGAACGAGATCGAGCCGCTGCTCTCGCGCGCGTTCATCCTACAGACCTACTTTGCTGATGCACCAAGCCACCTCAGCTGATGTAGCTGGGTAATACAATACGGGAGCAACCTCCACGTTTGCCACGACCAATGTATAAAAATTGCATGAGCTGCTTGCTCTTGCGATGATGATGGCTTTCTGCAATATCCACAGATAATTTTTTAGCATCAACTTTTTCATCTTGGCGAGACGAGAAAGCGAATGGCGGAATGAATACCAGACAACGGATCCAGCTCCGTTGTTTACGGTACGTATACAGTTAAAGTTTACGGATAGTTTACGGGACGAGTATACGGGACGAGTTAACGGACGGTGTTGCTGTGGCCCAGAGCGCCAAGGACATCGAGCAAGCTAACCAACAATACTCTTCTGCTTTTGCCATCGAGCCCCCAAGGCGCTTCCATCACATAGTAGCACTTGTCGTACAGTATCAAGTCAACCTACCCAACGACCCCATAGTGAAGTCAAGTTAAAATCTGCCATCGCGCAAAATGGACCAAGCCGGACCACCGCAAAATATTGCCGACCTCATGCAATTCTTCGCTCAGCAGCAAGCCCAGTTTCAGGCCCAGTTTCAAGAACAACTCGCGGCCCAAAGTGCCCGTTTCGAAACTCTCGCGGCGAAGCCCCTCGCTGCTCGGAAGGCTGAACCACCACAGTATCGTGGCACGCTGGGCGAGGACCTGAAGCTTTGTTTTTTTACCATTGAACAGTACTACGCAGATTATCACCCCATCATGGTGGAGAACTCGTCAACATTTGTGACGATGGTGTCGTGCCATCTGGCACCGACACCAATGAACTGGTACCGCATTTCGCATGTCATGAGCTACACCCATGTTCCGAGGCTAGGATATCTTACTATACGGAATGTGCTCAAACTTGAAGAAGTTGAAGTGTATTACCGTTAAACTGTGGCCTCAAATGCGAAGTCGCGGTCTTCATCCACTGCAAGACCTTCTAGAAGCGAAAGCTCCTCTAGCTGGGCTACTAAATCCGATGATGCGGCGCTATGAGGATCGGGAAGAAGACCACTTGCCTTGAAGCCATTTGCGATCGTGTCAACAGCTAGGCCGTTCCACGACTGCCGAATCCACCCGCAAATTTGCTCACGGTCCGGGCGCTCTAACACGAACTTCTTATTGGCAGGGCGTGGGCGCTTCAGTTGGTCCTGCATGTTGCACTGCCACAGCTTCCGTAGGTTAGCCTTGAACGGAAAATTCCACGCGACATCGGCCGGTTGCGAGACGGCTGTAGCATGTGGTGGCACTTTCATGAGCGTGACGTTGATGGAGCTGGCAAAGTGGACGACTTTGTCGGTCCAATGACCGCTAAAATCGTCCCACAAGAGCAAAATGGGCTCTTGTGGGAATGGACGGCAGGCAAAGTGGAAGCGTAAGAACTCCACTGACAGTTCCTCATTCCACCAGCCTGGTGCGTACCAATATAGAGTTAGTTAGCAAACAGCACTACAGCAATATAAAAGCCAAAACAATCTGACCTTTCGAGTTGCCGTAAATCCGTAAAGTCTCGCTGTCTTGAACTGGTGACATGCGCTTCCAAATCCGCTTGCCGAAACCATGCCTCATCTTGTTGTTTTGGATCTGGATCTCTGGCTTTCGCGAAGGCTTCACCTTGAACACGACAAAAGGAGTGCAGCGGTACCCGTTGCTGTCACCTAGCAACATAACAGTAGCACGCTCTTTCGAAGCACCGCTACACTTAACCCACACGGTCTTGGCCCCGCGTTTACACAAGTTTTTTTGCTACAGTTGAGTAAAAGACAACAGAATTTGTACCTGTCTGATCAGCGTTGTACACGCGCGATATCCCCAGGTTCAGCATCACCGCTTGAACATCAGCGGCGAATGCATTCGCAACTGCTTGGATGTCCGCAGGGCTGATTTGTGCCTGACGGGTGGGAGTTCTAAGGCTGAAATGATGTCGCCGCTTGAACCCCACCACCCACTTGTCCGACGCCATAAAGTCCACGACACCAGCCTCTGCAGCGACCTCGCGAGCCTTCATGGAAAGCATCTGCGCTGAGACTGGAATTCCTTCGCTGCGCAGCTCGTTCACCCACACTACCAATTCAGACTCGGAGTCGTTAGATAGTATAATGCCAAACATTGCACTCATTTACCAAATGGCGGTGACACGCCCAGTAGGAAGGCCGCGCCGAGGTGGTCTCGGCCGCCGAGCCAAGCAGTACGAGTAATTGTCGAGCGGATGTCGCTCTCGTCGAGACGAGCGAGAATTGCGAGCTTTTAGCGACCGTGACGGGTTGGAGCTTACTTCTTTCCTGCGCTGGACCCAGCTTTTTACCAGTCAAGGCGCACCCAAATTCTCCGGTGGAGGCGCAACCGAAAGCAGCTGGAGGCTGCGGCAGCGTCGGGAAAGCGCGAGCATGCCAAACTGCGCCAAATTGGTCTAGGTACTCGTTCGTAGAAAAAAACTACTGGACGGCATAGCTGTAGCTCTTGACATGCGTCCAACTGTCTTTGAATTCACGCTTTCCTATTGGACAAACTGACGTTGTATCTCTTGAGCTGCGGTAGCTCATGACATGCGAAATGCGGTACCGCCAGTTCGTCATGGACTGTGACCGCACGGAGACCACACGCACGGGCCACGTTCAAAGCTGCGCTACGCAAGCGCTTCTTGCCGCCAGACCATGAGTACCAACTGTGGGAGAAGCTGTGCAAGTTCGCACAAAAGGCACCATCCATGACTACATCGGGGGTTCCAGGACATCTTGGTGCAATGTCAAGTACCCATTTCACCCCTGGAGCTCCGTTTTTACTTCCAACAAGGGCTACACCCAGAAACAGCAAATCATCTACGCGAGCACCACCCCTCCAACTTGGACGAAGCCGTTGAGCTTGCCCTTCGTTTTGACAGCGGCGTCAAGACATCTCGCACGTCAACACTGGGTGATGACTGGGAGAAGACTGCCAAATGTCATCGCTGCCGCCACGTAGGGCACATTGCTCCCAACTGCCCTCAAGTGGAGATGTAGCCTCTTTTTCAAAGGAGGTCATGTAACGGATCCGGCTCCGTTGTTTACGGGACGTTTGGAGTTGAAGTTTACGGATAGTTTACGGGACGAGTATACGGACGAGTTTAAGGACGGTGTTACTGTGGCCCAGAGCGCCATGGACACTGAGCAAGCTAACCAACAACATACCTCTGCTTTTGCCACCAAGCCCCCAAGACGCTTCCATCACATACCAGGGAAACCGTCGGCTAACAGGCAATGCATTGATGCACAACGAGCCTGGTCGTGGGGAAATATTTCGGTTAGAAAATTGCTATTGTGAAAAAATCTTGCTTAGAAATATTAGACAATAATGGCACCAAGGCTTTTCAAATTAAGGATAGTTTCCAATTACTTAACGATATGATCGATGGCCGACGCGGAAAGTATTACAACCAGATGTACCTCAGGATGATCAGTACGTTCGAGGATGCCAACAATGTGGTGACCATAGAGTTCAGGATTCAAGTCGTACTTCGCACCACGAGAAGAAACGTTTTGTGCTAGTAGCCCTCTCTAGTGATGCGGGTGTGACCCAAGAGATGACGACGCCGATACGTGTTATGTCGACCACTGACACGAAGTGCCGAGTTGATGTAGGCTCGTCTACAACACCAACAACACCTCCTGCCAAAAGTGTCACCGCAGGATCTTTTACAACAACTCCGACTTCCGTCAAGAACGTCATGATCAAGTGGATCAAGATCGGCTACAAGTTCGACCGTACCCACGTGCGTGTCATTTTCCAGCCACTTTATATGTGAAGTGACACCTCTCACGTCATATATTATTTAAGTAACATTTTGCGTAAATAATGAAGCGTAATTACGCATACGTTTCTGGAACCTTCCAGAAGCGCCCCAAACGACTGGCAGAGGTTCCTGCTCTTCAAAACCTCGTAAAGTTCTCAATAAATCTTACTCTTTTTTGTGCAGTCTACAGAAAGCTCGCCCTTTTCATCCCATCTTCCAATCTGTACCAAGTGCTGTTGTAATGCCACGAAATTATAAGTGTGTCAAATGCAAGGCGATCGTCGACACGACCACGCTCACACTCGGAAGGCCCCACAGTCGCAATGCAATATACCGCTTCTATTGGGCTTAATTGCTGCTAGTTACTCTACTTCAGCTACCAAGAAAGCGATAAGCTTTTGAGAGAGCAAGTATTGATATTGAATGTAAGTGTTTGGATTTCGTTGCTCAAAAGTTGTAATGGACAGCTACCATTTCACTACTTCGGCTGACTATCCCTCCATCTTTTCGTCGTCGTTATGATTTTATGCCGGTGACGCACTCGCTTGGTCTGGGTCTTTCTAGAAGCGGCTCATAGGCGTCAAACTCAGCATTACCAGATGACAAAAATGTGTCGGGGCGCCCTGCCGGAGGACGCCCAATTGCCACCATAATTTGAGGTTCCCAGCAAAGTAGAGTACACCCGGCGCGTTGGTGAACAGAATGTCGTTGTGCTTAACGGAATATGCACCGGGTAGCGTGCCGAACGGAATGGATGAAGACGGCGATGACGGCAATGCCGACGTTGACGACGACGCAATAGCCAAACTCTTATCATTAAAGTCTTGCGTAAGGCCGCTGCAATGCTTTCTTCGATGGCCTCGGTGTACCTGGGTTTTAGTCTCTTCCACCGCCACCATGGCCTCCGTAGCATCAAAAACAACTCCATCACACGGCGTTGATTCGAGCTAATCTCCGCCTTCTTTCGATATGGAGACGAGGTAGGTGAACCTGCATCACGATCTTGGACAAGATCTTTTCGACGACTGTCTCCACCTCCGTATGTATGCAGTCCGTTAGGATCGTTTCTGAAAGGAAGGCCATTCATCTTAAATCGCTCACTTCAAATGTATTATAAGAAGGTGATACTCAGATATTGGCTATAGCATATATATATAATTAAGTCGCATTTTTGTTTTATCTCACTGTAAGTACCGGTGATACGGGCACTCCAAATGCGCTTGATTCGAAAGAAGACTCGTCGGAGCGGTGTTGGCGCCTCATCAGGAGTTCTGGTCAAATTAGGTTACGTATATAACGCCGTAATATTTACATAACTGAGCCCATATTAATCTTCATATTTTGCAATAGTAGTCCATCATCCAACCGTTCCTTTTTACAGACACACCCTACACTACAATGCAGCAGACAAGCACGCGACAGCAGTACTGCTGTTTGTGCGAGGAAATCGTTACGGGACCGTATCACAAATACCACCCGGCCCGACCAGACATTTTCGTGTATGCCTCATTAAGAAACGGATCAGCGAACGCAATTTGAAGCAGACACAAGACTGGCACTCAGACAGATTCGCTGCAGACAAATCACTTGTGACATTGCAGAATATCACTTCATTTGTGTGTGGCACCATTTAACTACGCATCACCTCAGTCCGAGTTCAGCTCACCTTCGCGATCAGCACCCGAAACTCGTGAAGCTCCAAATTTCAGACCAAGAACAGAAGCTCCGAGGGTTACACAACGAGGGCACATCATCTCGGCGTCCAGTACAGTTATTGTTGCCTACTCGACTAACGCCATGTCGATGGAGCTCTTGAAATTCCCGTGGACTGATGTGGCGTAGCGGGATCTACCGAAATCCCTCTAGCGTACGGTATCCAGACTGCCGACTATGGAGGGGTACTCCGATCTGCCGTGTGTGCTGAACGCGTTCTCACCTTGTGTACCCGTCGGCGGGCGGGTAACGCTCTTTCGTTAACTCGAGGAGGTGCGATGAAGACGGAACTGTCCTTGGAGGACGCGAGGCTCTGTGGTGACAGCAGCACGGGTATACTTCAGTCTGCTGTCGGGGAAGGTTGCTGGCCACGGCCGAGTGTGTCGAGGTCGGGGTCAGCGGGCCAGGTAGTGTCGTTCGGTCCCTTGGTGCCTTGCGGCGCTTGTCCTCTTTGTTCCTTGCTCTCGCGAGCAGCCACTCCCTTTAGTGGGATCTTGAGGTTGAGGGACGAATGCAGCACTTGCGCCGGGTGGGTCAATATACTTCCCGTACCCAGGTTCGTGTCGAAGACAAGTAGGCGCTGGAGGACGGGTCAATGTTCTTCCTGTTCCTCGCGGTCTTCGTCACTTATGCACTTCGAAGCAAATTCGACTCCCTGTTTGTTTGTTAGGCTAAGTGCCTGCCACAACTTTACCGCACCATCCTTTGCAAACCTTGCACGCCACTTGAATCTTGCCCTTTCGCTCCCCACCCTTGAAAGACTGTGTCGACGTCCCTGCACTGGCTAGCCTGCGACGTTTCACATCAACCTTGGCTTGAATTATGTGCCTCAGCCGATTACTCACTGGCATCATGGCCAAGTTGAAAAATGGGTACATGGCCAAGTCAGAACTGGGTTCTTGGCCAAGTTGGAACTGGGTATGGCCAAGTCGGAACTGGATACATCAATGAATGATGGTACAACTGAAGACCCGTGAGTGATGGTCTCGCTGAAGCCATATCCCAAAGATTGCGCCATAAGTCCAGCGCCCGCTGACCAGTCGCGACTCTTCAATCAAAATCTTTCTGGGTCGCTTCACCACACTGACAACCCACTCGAGAACCTGTCGCAACGTTGAGCGATCTGCCTTGGCTGCTCAACGGAACCAGCTTCGCGCGGGTCGTCTCGCTCGTAGGCTGGAGGCATGTCCACACAGTACCTGTAGGATTAAAATACAACAAGCTTCTTCTTCGTTTTTTTGGCCACACCTTTAGTTCACGACACATAAATGAAGTCACACCACGGGTTTACATCACAAAGCTACCCGTTTGGTTTACAGCCTCTTCCAGCCATCGCCAAACAAAACGTCAACACTTGTGATCGATCAAAAAGGACTTCATGCTTGAGACATTCCTATAAACGACGCAGCAATTAAAATTAATGACAGACAATGTAGAGAAGCTGAACGCACCTTCAAACACACAATTGCAGCACTTCGACGAATATTGGTGGTTCTTGCTATTATTGGTCCTTTCAGCCAAGGCAGAAACAAAAAGAAAAAGAGAGAACGGTATTACAAGCGGCTGGCGCAGCCGTGACACTACATTGCCCGCGCCGGTGCTGTCCGGTAACTCATGTTCTTCGGGTCCGATCATTATAGTTTATTTTTGCTAGTACTGAGTGTCAGTTATCGGCATACTTTGAGCATGTAGATGGCGTCTATGCCATCGAGGATATCCCGCGGCATTGCAAGGCACCTTGGACCTCTCATTAATATTTATAGGTAATTCTTTTCAATACAAATTGACTTTAAGTTACAGTTATTTGTCATTGTTTTGTCGGATTTGTTAATTATTGACAATACACTTTTCCATTTGTTCCTAAGCCGTGGCAAGGACTGGTGAAGCTCTGGATTTTTATCTTACGAGTTCTGGTCTATCGAATATACATGTAGTCATGCTGTTTCTGCTAGACTTCTTGTTTAGGTTTGAAGTACTGCGGAAAGGCTATCGTCAGCGGCTCCATCAAATACGATTGCCACACCGTTCTTACTCGAGTAGAACTCTTGATGTTGAGCAAAGGTAGGTGCCGCCGTGAAGGCGGCACAAGCACTAAATCGCATGCCATGTGACAAAATTTTCATGTCCAGAGGTATTAAGCAATACGTTAGATGGCGCCTTTTGAATAAGCTACTGCAGTGAGAGTTGGTTTTATAGAGATTAGTGGCTGGAGTCGTATCGCCTGATAGACTCTGGATAAAAATCCAGAGAATTGTCATTGTTATGAATTATGGTGGCATATATATTTTGGTATTTATTGATTCTGTGTAAAGTGCATTTCGTAAATGTCTAAATGTCTGCTTAGTCAAAGACTTTGTAAATATGTGTGCAGCGATTTCTGTTGTATTCAGTATTGCACTGCAAATTCATCTCTTTCAGCTTTTTCTTGTATGAAATAGTAACGAATGTCAATGTGTTTCGATCTACCATGTAACTTTGTAGTATAAGAGAGCTTAATGCAACTTTGGTTATCTTCATGAATTGTTAAGAAGAAAGTTTAGGAAGATAACTCGTGTGCAATGACATAACGCAACGCATTCTGCATCTGTTGTGGATAGCACTACGGTGTGATGCTTCCTAGACTGCCATGAGTTTGGACTTCCGCACATTAGCGTTACGTAGCCTCCTACGGATCGTCGGGTATCTACACTGCGTGACAGATCACATCGGACACCAGCTTGTCGTGTTGTATCGGCGTCAATACTGCGAGTTAGCCTATGCTATTTCAGAAGAAATAGCCTAGTAGCGCTAGCGAGCGCAAATTCGATCTCTGTAGGGGCCTCCCATAAAACTTTCCACTTTCAGCACTACGACAGATCAGATCGGACAGTAAACGCATACAAAAACTAAGTTTAATTTTGAGGTGGAAATTGGTGGTCACAGCACTTGTGTGCTTGGGTGACTGGTTGGGAGGACCGCGCAGTGCAGGGCTTACAATAGAATATGCCGAAGACTAAGAAACCCCCTTAACGGAGCGAGAGAGGGGAAGATTGACGACCTGTTCGAGGCTGGAGTGTCCAAACGCAGCCCCGACAGCATCTGTCGTGCACTGGCTCCCAAGGCACGCAAGAACGCGAAGCCCCCCTCCCCCAAACAGTGTGGAGCGCCACCAGCGCTGACGGACCAGGAGATCAGGCGTCTTGTGCGCACAGCGTCCCGCAGCGAGCACTCGGCGGCGCAGTTGATGGCCGAGTTGCAATTTGACGTACACGCGAGGACTATCCAGCGCGTCCTTGCAAGGATCGACTGGCTGGTCTCCACGAAAATGGTCAACACACTTCTTCTCAAGCCTGAGGACATGGCCGCTCGTACGGCGTGGTCAACGGAGACGCTGTTGCTGAAGACGCCGGGTCCTATTGGGATTCCATTATCTTCTCCGACGAGAAGAAGTTCAACCTCGAAGGGCCCGACGGCTTTCAACAATATTGGAGGGGCTTGCGGCGTCCTCCCCGAAAGACAAAACGAAGGCCAGCAGGGGAGGATCAGTGATGGCTTGAGCTGTGTTTAGTGGGCGAGGTAAGTCCCAGCTTGTGATTTTGAATGGGAAGCAAAACTCGGACGACTATGTGTACACGTTGCCCGAGTTCATGCTTCCCTACGCAAATGCAAACTACGGTCTAGACTTTATCTTCCAACAAGACAATGCAAGTATTCACACCCAAGCCCGCACCAAGGACTTTTTGTGGACCAGGAAGTCAAGGTGCTTGACTGGCCTTCGAAGTGGCCAGACTTAAACCCTATTGAAAATTTATGGTCAATAATAAACCGGCGGGTTTATCGAAACGATAAGGAGTTCGACAAGGTGTGTGATCTAAAGAATGCGCTCTTCGAAGCATGGGATTCCATCCCTCTTGCATTACTGTAGTGGCTGCTTGAGTCGATGCCGAGTCGCTGCTCAGAGGTTGTTGCCAAGAAAGGAGATAAAACGCATTACTAAGGAACAATACACTTAGTTTTTGTATGCGTTTACTGTCCGATCTGATCTGTCGTAGTGCTGAAAGTGGAAAGTTTTATGGGAGGCCCCCTACAGAGATCGAATTTGCGCTCGTTAGCGCTACTAGGCTATTTCTTCTGAAATAGCATAGGCTAACTCGCAGTATTGACGCCGATACAACACGGCAAGCTGGTGTCCGATGTGATCTGTCGCGAAGTGTATACAGTTTGCATAGCCTGCGTCTGTATACGCTGTTAGATACTGTTGGTGTAGAAATTGCCCTAGGTTTTGCGACCCGCCAAGTGTGATACAGTGGGCAATATTGACACACCATTCGGTGCGACGACGCCATATAAGCCCGGGCTGCAGGGTTTCGATCCCATCCAAACGGCTGGTGCATGTCTCAAGTCTCTCTCGCTTTGTCTCGAACAGCAAGACCGCACGCTGTATCCACAGGTAGGAGCTCGGCGGGACCGTCCAGGCGACGATTTATCCTCAAGAATACGCAAATACCAACTTAGGGTGTACTAGCGTCCACTGATACAAGCCGAGGACACATCATATGTCCGAGAACACACAAACACGTAGACACACTTTTGTCCTCACTGGAAATCTTGTCCAGCAAATGGCAAACGGGAAGGCGGACATCAATACGCTGTCTTACTCAGCCCCGATGATTGCAAGCCATCGTCCCAGTCACTCTGCCCTGTACAGCTCCCACCCTCAGTATCTGACCTACATGCACATCATCGTCAACTCACCGAGAACAGCGCTTTTGCGTCAACAGCTTGTCACTTGATTTCGGCACTTCCCGTCGAAATGGTGACTGAGAGGCGCGCCGGGCGGCCTCTCGCCACACATTCTCCTATTAACCGAAGCCCCTAAACCCTACGCCTTTTGAGTCTTCTCCGCGCCTGTTCCTCAGCGACCCCCGCACTTGCGATCTTCTCCGCGATCTTGATTCTCCACCACACGTTGCTTTATTTCGTCTCTTACTGTCTTTGCCCGCCGAAACCGTCGCCGTTTTCAACGATCTTGTCATGTGCTTGATGTCGGTCGCTCAGTCTTGTCCTGCTGGTCTGCTTTCTTATCTTGTCCGTCACCACTGCCTACTATATCATAGCTGCAAGTATTACTATTTAGATACTTTATGTATCTTTTAACCGCATTCCAGTGTTGTTTGCCTGGATTAGCTAGAAATTGGTTCACTTCTCGTAGGAAGTAAGCTATGATACTTTTCTTGGCGAAGGAAGAGCGACCGATTTTTCGGTTTCGTACAATTGACCACCCAAAATGAGCTGAGCCTCTCCAAGGTCAGACATTTCAAAACGCTGTTTGAGCGCTTCCTTGATGCGGCTGACTGTGGCAAGAGTGGGTGCAATGATGAGGAGGTCATCATCGACATAGACCAAAACATAAGAAGGCGTGCCATCTATGGTCTTCATGAAGACACATTGGTCCTTATCGTGTGTGTGAAAACCCAGACTGGTGAGGAATGCACTCAAGGAAGGGTACCCGATTCGTGGAGCTTCATTGAGGCCGTAGATGCTTTTAAGTAGCTTACACACGAGGCGTTCTTCGCCAAGAACGATAAATCCTTCTGGCTGCACCATGTAGATCTCTTCATCGAGAAAGCCATTGAGAAAAGCAGTTTTGACGTCCATTTGGTGCATTTCCATGACAAGTGGAGGTGCAATAGTAAGAAGTAAACGAAGTACATTCGTGCTGATGACAGGGGACAATATTTCATAGTAGTCAATTCCATATTTTGGAGGAAGTCTTTAATGACTAATCATACTTTAAAATGATCGATGTCGTCGTTGGCCTTGTACTTGACAACAAAACGCTAACGGCTTTGGAGTGCGCATCGGCCTTTCGGTAGTGCTGTAAAGATCCATGTCTTGTTATCTGTTAAGGATTTGTACTCCGAGCGAGCTGCTCGTTTCCATTTCAAAGCTTCGGGTAGACGCATTGCCTCTCTGTACGTTTTGGGTTCCGATACGTGGCCAACGGCAAAAGGAGTATGAACCAACTGAAAACCATGAGCTCTAATGTGATGTAGTGACTCTCCAAAGATCGCGGCAGCCAACTGTCGCCTTCACTGTTAGCGCAATCAAGATACCGTTTTGGGCCAATCGCAGGATTAAGGTTCGTTAAACTTCGGGGTGTCGCTACCCTGGATGCCACTATTTCCAGGAGGTCACTACTCCGAAAGTTCGTCTGGTCGCAAGGCTGAATGAGTGCCCTACTAGCGCCGACTATATTTCACTTGAAATTTGTATAGAATGACCGGGAGAGGCAGGATTAAATGGAGTAATAGGCCACAAAGGCGATACAATCAGAGCAGAATTTCCCCTGACTTCCCAAGTGACCAATCGTCCTAGGTAAGCACATTGCCTTATTGTTGCGGGTTCTGCAAGTGAACACAGATCTTCGTGAAGCGAGTGTTCGTTTAATCAGACCAAGAGTAAATAATGGTAGCTAGATTGTATGTTAGTGTGACCCTGTAAAGTGTTAAGCGAAAGCGACCGTATGTGTGGAGTGCTAGTTGCATTCCAATGTTACTTCCAGCTGGAGTCATACTTTAGCGCCATCGTAAGAGGGTCCACGGGACTAGGCACCTTCGTCTGCGGATGCCACGAGGTTTTGAGTGTATGAAAGAGTGTTTGGGCGTACAGGCGAAGGTTCGTGCCTGTATCGTCGGTTTATATTTCCCAACAGTGTAGACAGTGAGTGGAGGCCGCACCGGCTCGGGCAGGGTCGGATCTGGTTTCTTCGGACCATGCCCAACATTTGCCTGACATTCTGGAAGGTGTATTGTTGTGTGCGGAAACTCGCTACTACCTTCGCGAAAGTTCAGTGGATTGCTACACTACACTAAGCTGAGCTCGTGACAGCTACACTAACTAGAGGCAAAACCTAGGGCCTTCCTCATCAAGACCATCGATGATCACCACGTTCTCAGCTCGACCGCCGATAGAAAATAATTTCCGCCCGCTTGCAGGGTGGGCTCGGAATAGATCTAAAAATCGCCTTGCAGAAATGCCCACGAGGGTCAACTGAGCTCGAATGGCAGTGCGAGATGCAAAAGCAACAAAGAAGTTCCCTCCCTCGATATTTCTCCCCGAAACTCAGCGAAAGAGTGTCTTGTCGGCATGGTTTCAGCTTCCTACTATCACGTGGGCGCCCAAAGTATTGAACGCGAATCGACTACCAGTGTGTAGTACAACGGATTTTAAACGTGAACCAAAGGTAAAAGAATATTTGCAGATAACGGTTCATGATGTTGAACACAAAAGGATATTGTACTATGGAAGGTACAATTGCGAAATCTCATTACAAAACGGTTTGAAGATTCTATTGCTAGTAAGCAGGATCCGTTCCATGTTACCCATACACTGTTAGAAAAATAGTGATCATGGCGTGTGTGGTTGGCTTGCGAAGTGCCTTTCGAAAGCACTGTATGGTGACGATTCACTCCAAACTACGGAAACTCTTCGACCGGATTTTTCGATTGAGATTGGCGTTCGAATCCCGGATATTTTCTGCTACAGGTTTGTTTGATTATATCATGTTCGTCCGAAAAATATATGATTGATGTGCTGCTAGCATAACTTGAAATTTGGAGCAACCTTCAAGAGGAACCCAGGTTTTTGCGCCTTCGACTTTGCAGCTCTGGCCTGACGCGCTTTTTTGACTTGCGATGGTATTCCTATGCTGGAGTTAGAGTACATTAGTCAACCGCTTGCCGTAAAGCCAAAAGATGAAGGTTTGCGCCAGAAGTACCGACCCGGTGACGCAGCAGATCCTGTCAACTGGCATTGGAAAACGCTGCATGATATGTTCTCAGTGCGCGTCGAGAAAGCGGAGGGAAATTTACTTGGTTACGACACGAATCAACACGATATTAGGAGACTGACCTGCTCAGTGAACAGCGGCCAGTAGAAAATGACACGGCGAAATTTTGTCGAACTTTTTGGTCTCGAGCCTGTGTGTGACAGCACTGCCGAATTTTCTTCACATGAGCTTTCCTTGCTGAAAATGCTGCCGGCGGGGCAACATGCTGAAGGTATCACAGCCTGGTCGTCTTGCGAGGTGGTGACCACTATAGTGTACAATACGGCTGTTAGAAAAATCTTGCTGTCAAAACGCGGTCTCACCGTGCAATAGCGCGAAGAATCGGGTCGATCGGTGCTCAGCTCGCAAAACTCTCAAACTTACCGCTCACAACCTCAACGAGCGTTATAGCTTTAAAAATAGCCCACTCGTCAACGAAAACGTAAAGTTGCCGAGCGAAAAAGCGTTGCAAGAAGGGTTATTTGACTTACTTTGGCAACCCGTAGGTATCAAGCGTGTGAAACTACTTTATCGCTCCGTGTACAACTTCGCAGCTTGCACGTGCACAGATATTACACGCAAAAGCGATGAGTTTATTGAGCGCCGTTAGGGTTCCTCACGTAGGCAGTGAACTACAAGAATGTCAAACACAAACAAAAGGATGAGAACTCGAAGACAGAACAGGTTAATGTGTCGTCGAGTAAGCGAGAAGACACCAAAGCTACACCGTTGCAAAAACAAATCTGCATCAGGAAAAACGCAACTCGAACCAGGTTCACAGCATTTGATCCATATATTCCAACAACTTCGCTGCCAACGATTGCTTTCCAACGAAAAGGAGCATAAACTGCACGGTCTGGCAACGCGACACGGTATGAAGGTCTGGACCAGCAAACATTAAATTCATTGATGGAGCACGCCGCGAGTTTCCGGAAAGTAAGCCACGGCAAGTGGGCAAGTGTCCTTTTGCTGTATCAGCAATTAACCCCAGTAGGAAGTTTAGATCTGGATAAGTTGCGATGTCGGGTTAAAGCTGAGCATCAAAGGTGCGAGCCATCCGTAGCTACTGACAGCAAAAGCGGTAAGAAAACAGCGCATCAGAACGCTCAAAATCTCGATCCCGTGCAGCTTTCTGAGCAACCAACGCTACGAACCGCCGTGTCGCCAGGGTCGGCTTGCAACAGCTGCATCAAACGGAAGCGAGGATGCGGTTCAAACAGCAAGAACCCGAACTGCGAGCATCGCAAGAAAGCTCGAATACCGCCTATAACAGGGGTTACACGAAAGTCATAAGCATGTGAAGACTTTTGTCTATGTAGCCATAGTGTAGCCATTTGGCTCCACACCATTCATTTGCATATTTCTTAGATTATCTATGCCACGTTAGTCCATATACTTACCGCAAGGTCAGATAACAATTCGATCTAGTTCTATTTTTGCAGTTAATTAGTGTTGTCCTTGTTTTAAGGGACACTGACTCTGCGAATCCTACTTACGGGACTGTACTTGTTTCTTGTATAAAACCGAAGGTTGGAAGCCTAAAGACACTGACTCGGGGAGTCCTACGTCTTCCTCTGTGCATGTGCACCGCTACGCAGCCCCGCTGCATACATAATCTCCGTTCAGGATATGTTGGGCTCCATTGGGCATAACTTCTGTGGGGACAAATTCTGGGAGCATGATTGATACCTGCTACGGGTGCTGTAGGGCCTTGGCTACTGACCAAGACAAGGGTGGGTCTCTGGCCAGATACGTTCTGTACGGAGGTTTTCACCTTAAGAGGCAACCCACCTTCAGGATGAGAGCGGCCGATGCTAAGTGCTTATCTGCGTCCAAGGAAATCTGCATCCTTGCACGTACTTCTCGTACCTAAGGTCCATCCTCGGTAGAACGGCCGCATTCATCGCTGTTGCGTTCAAACCGTCCCCACAGTACGCATGCATTGTTTCCCACTCAAAATTTCCATCCACCAATCAGCGTCCAGAAAAACCCACTTTCACATCGTGTCATATGAGCGCTGTGCTACCAGTGTGCCAGGCTTGGCTTCCCGGTGAGGTTATAGCGGATTAAGTTTGGGCTCTGGATGTGCTAGACCGTGGCATCCCGAAAGCACGGTAACATGAGGACTAAAAAGACCTCGCTTACTTTGAAAGGGGGACCCTGGTGTCTCCGATATGTACCTCCAAAAGTTACGACCCGATCCAAGCACTTTCGGCACCAGCATATCTGATGGCACCGTTTCCAATGGAAATTGACCATCAGCTGTTCCGATCGACGAACATACAATAGGAAACGGTCGCACTGCTGCTGATGATGGCAACAACGATCTGCCTGTTATCCGCCATAAATGATGACGATGTTGATTGTGCACTTATTCCAGCTAGACGATGGGGTTTTGCCGGTAGAAACCCCTACAGCGAGGATTAACACGAATACGATAAAGATATTTTTCATTGTTTTCTTTTGGTCCCTGTGTAATATAAAGTTTCGCATGATTTGTCAATAATAACTTCATTTTAACGTTGATCAAATATGGATTTTTATTTAATTGTGTAAATACTGGAGCGAGAGAAGCGAACTGGTAACTTCAAAAATGATGCCACAAATGCCGCAACTATGCTCGCGCCACATATTTTGTTGACACCGTCTTATTTCCCTGTGCCCCCCTCAGGGTTGTTAAGACAGTAATATCGATTATGTCTTACCGTATTTGAATGAGATCCTGAATAGGCGCAAAATACTCACGAGTAGCTGAGAGCTGCACTCGACACGGTGTCTAGCGTCCATGTTACGTCGTCGAACGCAAGATTGCAATGCAGTCGAAAATTATGCGCAGAATAGCTGGCTCCGCAGTGAAATAAGTCGCCGGGAAGAAAAATCGCATATCCACAACACGGCGTCTATTAGCTATAGCCAGGCTTTGTCAATTTAGATTTTTGTGTTTAACGCCTTAATGAGGTTATTTGAGGTACCTTGTGTAGCAGACTCCTTTTCGGCAGCGGCAGGAACTACTGCAGCGTATTGAGTCGAATGCAGCTCTCCTTCCAGCGAGAAGTCTGAAAGCTGCGTCCTGAGTTTGTTTTTGATGCGCTTGAGGATGCTGAAATCTGCTTCGACCGTGTGCGTGCCCGATGGTATACTAGCTAACCCCATAGCAAAAGCTTTAAGGGCACCAAAACGCCTGTCGAATTCTGCGTCTTTCCACGCTTTGTTGATGCTGAGTTTTGAAAGACGGTCAACCATGTTCTTCATTCTCCGTGTGGTGTCATTTTCTTCCTTCAGATCCTTGCGCTCTGCCCAAATCTTGTTAATCATTGTGGGTCCATAGGTACTCGTAAGTCGCGCTTGATGTACAGTAAGAAGGGACATGAAGGCGCTAGCTTCCAGATCAATGATCCCCTTAGGCGTTGAAGGTGTTTCTGAGGGCTCGATGGACAAGCTCATATCGGACACAGTAGCTATAAAACTTTTCACAGCATCACGAACGGCTAGAATTGTTTGCTGCTGTTCACTTGGATCCAGGGAAAAGAAGAGCAGCATCGCGAGCATCGAAGAGCCACAGATTTGAATCTCGGTCTCCTCCTCGCTCACATCGACTGACCCGTCAGGATCATTCTCTTCGAACCGATCTTGCAGAGTACGAACTAACTTTCCCAGAGCTCCATATTGCTCTGAAGAAGTGACGTTCTTGTACTGAAGCTGGGCAAAACATTCTTAGAATAGCTTGACGATGTCTGCAATAAAAAAGAACCACCCACCACAACGGTTTCGACACCTCATAGTTTTTGTTGCCTTGCAGGTCCACGAGATCTTCATAGTGTGCGGCCAGAAACTGACAAGATGCATGGATAGAATCCCAGCGGGACTCCGCATAAGACGGACACGATCCAATCGGAGTCTTGACAGTCTCGTGCCTGTGCGTGAAACCGATCTCACGACCAAGCTGTGATCTGAAGTTGACGAATTCATCGAATACTATCAAGAAAGCACCGACCGCAAGATTCAATTGTTGACTCCCACACCACTTGACAACAATACCACCTCCGCCCACCAGTTGAGCTGCTTCCTTCATCAGCTTTGCGAAGCCTCTATTACAACTGAGCATGTTAGCTGCTCCATCCGTTGCAATCCCGATTAGTTTACTCAGCGCATTTCGTCCTACCACCCCCACCAAAGCGGCAGTCACTAGATCGGCAAAGTTCCGGCCTGTATGACCTAGATCACCTGTCGGAATTGCTAAAAGTGAAAATTTTCAACCGATCCATCCACAGCGAATGACACCCGAACGTCCAGGTATCCTTTCGAGAGATGCGTAGCTCCGTCCACCATCAACGAGTCCCCATACGTCTTTGATAATTCTGCCCAAAGCCGTCAGGTTGATCGCTGCCGCCATGAGAACTGCTTGATGAATTTGTTTTTCGCTTGGCTGCCCTAAAGACATGTCGTTAAGTCTCGTTCCGAAAACGCCAACACTTTTCGCAGTGGCACGATAACTGGCTGAACTAGAAACGCAATCCAATATCGTTTCGAACTGATCCTTGTTGGATATCATCATCAGACTGCTCCCGTCGGCTTGCTCATCAAAGGCGTCGTCAAGTCGAGATGCTCCATCATTGAAAAACAGACTTTTTAACGTTTTCATCACGCCCGAAGGAACTCGAAAAATAAATGCCTAGTCCAAAGGGAGAAAAGAACGAAGGGTTTTGTCCCCGGTGAAAAAGCACCTCGGGCAGCTGATTCCTTCGGTAGCTCGTTGAATTGGGCCCAACGAGCAGGGTGCTGCTTCGAGACATGGTTGAAGAGGTTGTCGCGCCGAAATGAGGTAAATGATGCTGGCTTCATTGTTTTCTTGCGCGTCCTCTCGGACAGGATTGTCATCGACGCCGTAACCACGTTCTCTTCTCGGCCGTAGACAAGACAGAACTTGCAAATTGCGCTTGTTACATGCCCATTGCGGGTTGTATTGCACGGCTGAAAGCCGAGCTCCATTTCGTACGCTGGAATCCACTCGTTTCGCTTGTCTAATACGGTTTTTCTGCGCTTGTTGTAACGCAGAGCGTCGTTGACAGTCGATAGCGATTCGATCGAGGCGTGCTTGACCATCTTGAAAACCGGAAACTTGTTTAATGAAGCTCATTCGACGGCCTTGCCTCGGATTTTAACGGTAGTTTCGTAACTTCCTCAATCTAGCCATCGCTTCGTTTAGGTAGTTTTGATTAGGTAGTGCGACCGATTCATGTGTACACTGCCTAATTTGCCGAAGCCTGGCTTTTGCATGACCAAAACAACCAACGTAAACGTTCAGAATTGTGCCTGGTTGCAGTGATATGATCACACTTTCTGGGACGCTTCCGGGATGGCGGGCTGTGACTGAATCTCTGTCCTCTTGAGTATAGTCCTGGTGGGCTTCCTGGACAACTCCCCAGGTGTGGAATACATGAAAAAGTAGGTGGTGGGGTGGTATCGAGCGTCTCAGATGATGGCTTCGTTCCTGATTGCAGCCGAAGCCACGCGAAGGGACCAGGTCTGACGGGTCTCGCGAGATTGGTGCCGGTGTGTATCGTCGTTTACACCCTCCACTTCGTCGAACACAGGAATGTAGTTTGTTGTAAGTGCACTAGCGGTGTGCAGTACTTTAAGGTGTCCAAGCCGGAGTTGTAACTCACGGTAGAGCATATCGAGAGTTACTACCGACCCACCTTGCTTATAGCCGACAAGTATAATCTTGAAGTGAGTTTTTTGCACTCGAACACAAAAAGACACAGTCAACAGCAAAGGAAGCAAGTTTATTCAAAATCGTCATCCGAGTCCAGCTCATTGTCGTCGGCGACACCCAGTTCCTGCAGGCACTCCACCACCTCGCTTGCCTCGATATCTATATCCGAGACGTAGATTTCTGCCTTTTTGTAGCCGGACGCTATAATAGCTGAGCTTAAAAGGTTCCACGAGCGCCAGATCCATCTCGCAATATCAGAGCGAGATGGAGGCCTCAGGCGGAATTTCACGCCCTGCTCCCGCTGGCGGAGCTGACGACGCAGCTCACCCACCCAGAACAGACGCATACGGTCCTTAAAGGGCTGATTCCAGGCCACATCTGCCGGCTGGCAAACCGAAGTAGCATTAGGGGGACTTTCAGTAGCACTACGTTGATGCTGCGAGCGTAGGTGACCACGTCGGGAGTCCAATGCCCTGAAAAATCGTCCCATAGCAACAGCACAGGTTTTTCGGGGAATTGGCGCTCAGCAAAATGAAAACGTAAAAACGCAACTGACAAAAATCTGTTCCACCACGCTAGAAAACACGATTTCAGTTAGATAAATCAAAAGCCATTTGTACCGCATTATTGTTTTACCTTTTGCATTTCCGTAGATCAGCAGGACAGTCTCTTTTTGCACGCTCTCGATCTCCTTCCAAACAATCTTGCCGAAACCGTTGCGCAGACTGATGTTGCTGGCCGCAGTAGCTGGGTTGTCAGACGGTTTCGACTTGAATACAACGAATGGCGTGTATTTGTTGCCCTCAGAGTCGCCGAGGAGCATCGCTGTAGCTCTCTCTTTACTCTTTCCACCGCAGCGCACCCAAACTGTTTTCTCGCCACTAGCATTTATTGTTTTCTTCGGCAGATATTCAAAAATACCGCTAGACACAAACAACATGTTATTAGTTCTGGCTTTACAATAGAATATCTTATTACCTTGGTTTACCTGTTTGATCCGCATTGTAGACTGTGGACACGCCGAGTTCTTGCATAGTTGCCTGTACAAGGCGCGCAAAATCGGCTCGGATCTTGTCGAGTTCAGCCGGCTGCGTCTGCCCTTGGCGCGTCCGACACCGCAGTGACAGCCTATTGTCTTCCTTCAAGCGATTGCACCACGACCACGATGCTTGGAACCCTACAGCGCCCTCTTCGCGCCCTATTTCTAAGGCCTGCAGCCTCAGCATTAGGTTCGAGACAGGTACACCCTCCTCACGCAGCTCGTTGATCCAAGCGACCAATCGGAGCTCGGCATCAGCCGACAGCGCGCGGGTGTGGCCCGGAGGACGAATCTTCTTGAGCTGTGAGCCTCTTCCTGTGCTGCATGCACGTTCAAGCTCTTCTTCCTTCTGACGCCATTCTAGGATAAGCTTTCTTCTACTGTCGTACGCGTGTACAGCTAGATCGCTGAAAAAGAGGTTAATAGTGGCACGAATGTCATCGTAGCGCTGCAAGTGCTGGACGATTTCCAGCTTCTCAGCAGCGGTGTAGGAGTTGCGCTTGGCCATTGCGCTTGGCCGGCGCGAAGCTGAAATGGCTCTAGCTGGCTTCAGGAAATAACAATGAATGGCTGAGATTGCTGACTGTCCGTTACAAGAGGAGTCACCCTTACCCTACTATCGAAGATTTCTGATTGGCTACATGTGACCTGTCCGTTACAAGCAGGTGTTGGCTATTAGCAAGGTGGGTCGGTTCTCCGGCGTCGACACCGTTCTAAAAGGAATAGTCAGTACAATAGGTGCTAGGAGACCCAGGTGCAGGAAGCTCTCACTTTGAGATTGGTAGAGCCATTGAGGAGGCCCCGGTGGGGGCCAAAACGCGTCTGGAAAGCTTTCAATCAAGTAGTCGTTGCATGTGCTCCTTCTCGCATTCCAACATAGTTTGCACGAGATGCCTCCTCCAAAAGGGCTTCGAGAACGGCCGATTTTTGCTGGAAAGATACAATCGAATACCCGCTCAGTGGGAAGGCAGGGCGAAACTCCATTGTAGTGGGGACAGAAATGCTTTTGCTTACCAACGACTTCTTGCCGTCGCTAACGCTCACTTACGTCGCTGCACCCTGTGCCCATTTTGGGTTTGCTATCGGCTTTTCTATGGAGCTCTCCCCAACTGAAGGGCCCTCCTTAGTTTCAATACAAAGATGGACACCACAAGTGGTCGCTCATTAAGACCGGCGGAAGCTCAAAGAAGAACAGCTTGGATATTAAGCACAAAGTGGGAAGGAATAAATCTGGTAGCTCAGCCAGCAGGAATAGCGACAGTCACGCCGGAAGCACGATACTTATCGAGCAAGAAGAGAGCATCTGGTGCATTGCAGGTGAGCAATTGCAGTGATCTACAAGCAAGATGCACGCTACAGCGGAAAGCACTACCTGAGGACAACAACAATCACCCCTCGGCAAAAAAATAAAATCGGCAAGACGATTGACCAGATCAACAGAGGAAACACTTCAAGAATACGAAGACACCATCGTTAGAGCTAGAAGAAGAACTTAAATACTAGTAGTACACGCTCTCCTCTGACAATATTCTGCCGCAGTGCAATAATTTTCGTCGCCGCTACCGCCACGTTTACATCCTCCATGCTATATGTTATCTCACTCATACGTAACCTGGAAGAGCAGACACTCTTCGATCTGATCGGTGCGCTGGTCATTGATGAACAGATAAATCTCTTCGGAGGACGCAGAAGATTGCGGTCGAGCTGCGAACGCCAGTCGCAGGAAGGCCTGCCCATTGCTCGGAAGCTGAAGCATCGGTTCTTTCGGGACAAGTAGTCGTGGAGCACTGGAGCGCAGCACAATCATCTGAGGTTGGTCCCACGGATTCGCGTACGAAATCTTCTTCTGTGCGGTGCGATCAACAGGTAGGCGCAGCTCGTACGTCTTGCTGATCACGGGCAACGCCAACGTCACGTGCACACTCCAGGCGCCAACGAGCTCGTGCGTCTCCACGTCCACGAGGTTCGCGAGCACCACCATCTGCTTGCCCACTGCGGTCTCCACGGCGCAGAAGTTCAATTCAATCCGATTGAAAGCTTGAGGCACGAGTGAAAACACCTGCGAGGGTCGGAACTGGACCATGCTCTGGTGCTGCGTTGGGGTGAAGCACTTGACGTGGCGCTTACCTTCTCGACCGTGCAGACCATCATCACCCTTGATCACCAGCTCGTGTCGAATGCTTTGGCCCAAGACGGCGTGGACGTCCACACGCAACTTGGACTGGATACGCACTTGCCACACTTCATACACGCATGCGTAGTACTTGTCGTCGTACAGCACGACGTAGAACATCTCGAGGGCCGGGTACTCTCCAACGCGACAGCGGAAACTGGCGAGACCGCTGTTCTGCGCGTTGCTCTGGCCATCCCGGAGCAGCTCCATCGCCACACTCGGGTCCATGCACACCACGAACTTGCCCCGCGGATAGCGCAGTTTCCAGCGCCAAATCGATCCGCCAGGATGCGAGAACCGCAGCACACGGTGGCAAATAAACGGCTGCGGCTTCACCTCCATGTTGAAGAGCGCGACCGTATGCGAGTGCGAGCAGCTCTTGATCACCACCGAGACTGGGATCACCGCCTTCTTTTGTCCTCAGCATTACCACCTGCACATCGAGTAAGGCTGTCGGTCGTATCGAGCCAACGCAACCGTATCGGAATATGGAGCTGGTCGTGCGCGTCCAATACAACTTCGTTCTGGTCGTCGATCATCTCCTTCTCAACCTCTTTGCTAGAGTCCACGTAGCCGTACGACAGCGGGAGGTTCTCGCGGTAGAATGTCCACTCGTCACTGCTGCGCACGATCTCCAAGTCCAACACGACGTTGATCTCTCTAGACGATGGCAACAACACCTCGATGCGAAAGCGATCGTTGTTGTTGTACGGATTGACGAACGGCAGCTCCAAGAACAGCAGCTCGCCGAAAGACGGGAACAGCGTGAGCGACGTCGTGACTTGCTGGCGCAGTAGCGAGTACA
Source organism: Phytophthora quininea (assembly GCA_011947345.1). Taxonomy (NCBI): domain Eukaryota; phylum Oomycota; class Peronosporomycetes; order Peronosporales; family Peronosporaceae; genus Phytophthora; species Phytophthora quininea. The sequence continues at coordinate 38,328 of JAAVTG010000158.1, forward strand.
CGAGAGACTTCTTCTGGGCGTCGCGGTAGTAGGACAGCACGCGCAGCAGTTGGCTTTTCTCCTCGTGAAAGCGACGGAGACTGTCTTCACCTATTGCAGCTTCCTGCTGAGCACGCTGTTGGCGCCGCTTCGTCTTGGCAACGGCCCGCATGAGCTGCTTGTGGGCCCTCGTCTCTTCGCCCTTCGTGTGCTGTTTGTATCGTGACAGGCGCTCCAGTTGTCGAGCATATAGGTGGTCGTTCATCCGCGGTACAGTTCGCGGCAGGCCTCCACCAACGTCGTTTTCATCCTGGTTGTCTTGGTCGGAAAGTAGTGTGAAGCCCAGCTCCATCAACACTTGCAGAAACTCGACGCGCAACAGCTCCGTCTTCTTCTTGCGAGAACCTTCACGACCTGTTTCTCCGGGAATTCGCCCGCGGCTATCCTCTTCACCTTCCAAGAACTTCGCGACGATACGCAGAGGGAGAATGCCGCGATGGTAAGCTTCCAAGGCAGTTTTCCGGAGCTTGAATTCGACAGCACGGATCTCCGGGTCATTGTGGAAAGTGTATCCGCAATCGAATTTTGCTGGTATCTCCCCTTGTTGTTGGGTCGGTGCGGTCGTGTCTTGAGGTGCAGCAGCAGAATCACCATTAGATGACCCCTAGTGTCTGAACTATCTAATGCTGCTTTGGCAGCTTTAGCTTGTCTAGGCTCTCCTGGGACAGCCTCCATAGGTTTGTCGAAAACATCACCTGAAGTTGGCGCTGATTCATCGGCTCCAGCTCGCGCACTTTGAGTGCTCGACAAAGGTCTTGGCAGATGTTCTGCCGGGGTTCTAGTGGATCCCGATCGACGCAGCGGCGGAGGATGCTTTGTCGCGGCTGGTGATTTTCCTGCAACATTGGATGGCTCTAAACCATGAGGTTGGGTATTAGCTTCGAGCACGTCTGCGGAGTTCTCCTTCGGGGTGCATCCTCTCCTCCTTCTGCGTTTTTCGTAAAGTCAACGAAATCCTCCACACGTAGTTCACCACATTGCTTCCCGTCTAGAGCTCTGGCCATGCCCGCGGTATCATCGTCTGGGAGGTTCGCGAAATCTGGTCCTAGCTCCCGCAAGCCTTTGCGAATTCATCATACGAAAGAGCCCCCTTGTTGTTCTTGTCAAAGTGGTTGAAGGACTGCTGGATGCTCACACCACGAGCAGCAGCCGTAACGAGAAGGTCCTTGAATTTTACCATCCTATCAGACGCTGCTTCTCCCAATGGCTCAGTTTTCCGTGGAGTGCTTTCAGTTGACGATTTTGATGCAATCTCTGCTCTTTTGCTGCAGTTCGAGCAGCAAACGACACCCTTTGTGGAGCTGCCTTTCGAGGTTGGGATGGTGCATTTTTGCCAACTACTTCACCACTTACAGCTTCTGAGTCTGTCTTTGTCCGACGGAACGGAGCCGTAGACGAACCGGGAGATTTACTCTTGCTGAATGACGAGGAGCGAACAGGAGGTTTTTGCATTGGCTTCTCATTCTTTGGCACGGCTGAAGCAGCATTAGAAGGTTCAGCTTGAGTGTCTACAGCAGCTTCGCCTTTTGACGGCTTTGGCGACCCGGATGGGAGAGCCCTGGTAGAACATTCGCCGTCCGGTTTGGCCGTCTTCACGGACAGTGGGTCATTGTTGGCTGTTGTATGTTCTTGCTCGGCCTTATCGACAATACTCTCCGTTAGAACTGCCGTCGGAGGAAGCGACATGTCACCTTCTTCGACAAATAAAGGGTCGAGACTGTTGTTGGCGATTTCCCCGCTGGGAAGGACTTGCGTAGGTATCGACTCGTCTCCTCCGTTTTGGTCGTCATTTCTAGCAGAATCCGTTGGTGGCAACGATTGATCGCCATTTCCGGATGGTAGTGTAAGCGACTTCAATTCTTCGTTACTGCCTCCGTCCAGCCCAGTCGTCTCGTTTCGATCGGATTGATTTGCAGCATTATCAACTTCCCGAGTACTGCCTTGAGTAGTATCTCGTCGCAAGAAAGCATCGAACTCCTCTAGTGACACGCTGTCATTTCCGTCTTTGTCGAGATCGTTTACGATTGCCAATATATCGTCATCGTTTACCGCCTCAAATCCAGGAAGCAACTTGAGCGCTCCTACGAACTCGGAATTAGTAATCACTCCGTTCTGATCGCTGTCAAAATGAGCAAAGCACTGCTTCACGTCGACGCCGCTGGCCTCAGCGTTTAGTAGCAAATCCCGAAGTTTTTGCTGCGTTGTTACTTTTGTAGAAGACGACGGACCACGTGGTGTTTGGCCTTGCACTGACTCCGGTGTCAATCTAGCTGGATTATTGGCAGGAGGGTCTTCCTGTTTTGTAGCGGGCTTTCTAGGTGAATGAGCTGCGACAGGGAAAATTGCTTGAACTCTGACAACGAAATCGTTCCGCTTCCGTTGCTGTCAAGGAGATCAATCACTCCACGGATAACGGATTGGTCAGCTTCTAGCCCAAGTTCAGCCATTGCCTTCACGAACTCCTCCCTTTTAATGTTGCCGTCTCCATCTTTGTCAAAGTGCGAGAAGCAATCGTTGACAGACAGTCCCTTCTCCACTGCTTTCTCCAATAAAGCTTTCAGCTTATTTATCACCTCTTCCTTATCCACGATGGCAGTGCTATTGTCGTTATCTCGATTCACCAACGATCTGAATTCATGAAAGTCAATATTCCCACTATGATCTTCGTCTAGTCGCTCCACAAGCTTTTCGAAATCACCCACACTCATGTCAGCAAAACATCCGAGAGCAAGTAAACCTCGCTTGAGCTCCTCTCGTGAGATTTTACCGTCGCCGTTTGCATCAAAATGGGCAAAACTGTTTTTTAAGTCGACCCCTTGTTCCTTTGCTTTTGACAATAGCGTTCTTAATTGCTCGACAGCAGCATCCTTCTCCGATTTTCGTCTCAGACGTGTAGAAGATGGGTCAATCGTGCACAACGAGCACAGCTCTAGAACATCCACATTGTCGTCTTGATCGACGAGTCCGAAGTATAAGATCAAGGATGGCACCTCTGTCCTCAAGCTTCGTAAAGTAAATCCGAGCTCGTCTCGGCAAAAAGCTGCCCACTTTTTCTGAGCTAGCTTTGACGACTGATCTAATGAACGGAGTTTGTCGAGGACAGGGTTGAACAGTGATACAAGTGACCAATGTTGGCTCTGGAGTTCGTCGCCAAACTTTTGAAATTCCTCACCGGAAATCATGCCGTCCTTGTTAGTATCAAAACGAGCCGCAACAAATGCGGCGTCTTCCTTGGTCAAACCTTGGCCCAAGAAGAGTTTCTGCATCGATACTTGAAACTCAGCTAGCGAAATGTTACCGTCCGAGTTCACATCAAACTCCTTAAAAACTTCTTGTATGGTTAGTCCTCCAGCACACGCCCGAACAATGAGCTTGATTAACTTCCGCTCCGCGTTGTCCCGGGTGCCTTGTTGGAAATGATCAGCCTCTTTCTGCATCTCTTTGCCAGACACGCCACATGCCGACAGGAACTCCCGGTAGTCTATCTTAAAGTCACCATCTGCGTTGATCGACTTCACAAAGATTTCGACTGCATCTCTCTCGAACGCTTTGTATGTGTCCATGCCATTATCTTTGTTGTCCAGATGGAGTAGCTGGTTGAGAGCTCGTGTAAATTCTTCTACAGACAAAGTGCCATTGCGATCGGTATCAAAATGCACAAAGACCTCTTCGAATCTGACGCCTCTTGCGGCTAGACGCTTTAAAATCTCTAGAACGTCTTCTGTAATGTCCTTGACGTTCGCTTTAACCGCCTCACGCTTGTTTTCTTCAATCGAAATACCTAGTGATTCCAAAAACTCTGTGTATGAAATTTGCCCATCGTGGTCTTTGTCCAGCTCAGCCAGAAGCTCTTGTACGCCTTGCTGATCGCTGTCAGGCGAAAGCCCCAGCTTATACAGGCCTTGTTCAAATTCTTTCAACGACAGTTTGCCATCTCCAGACGTATCCAGCTCCGCAAATACCTGATGAACGTGAATGCCCTTGGTCGTTGCGCGCATGACAATTCGTTTGATATGGTCGCTCCACTGGTCCCTTGTCATGTTGCCAGAAGCTTCCCTTTCGCAAGGAAGCGCCTAAATTCCCGGTACTCAATATTGCCATCTTTATTCGTGTCCAGCAAGTCACCAAGCAGTTCCACGTCCTCATCTGTTAAATCGGCGAACACAGTTCCAAGCGACCTCAACGCTTGAATAAATTCTTGACGAGACAGAAAGCCATCTTTGTTGGAATCGAACATTGCAAAGGCGTCAGCTAGTGCTACTTGGCTTTTCGTCGCTAGCGCTAACACGCGCTTTAAACGGGCTGCATGATCCGCAGTCGTGCGAGCAGGCACTTCATTTTCAACAGCTTCACGAGTCACCGTTGGGTTTTCACTTCGATGGTTTACCAGGTTCGTGTCAGACTCCACAATCTCTGGTGGTTTCAGGGACAGTAGCGCTAACAGCCCTGTTCTGCCTTCCAGGTCACACTTTATACGAGTTGATCGAGGCTTCGCGATCTGAGCGTCATCAACTCCACCCTTGCGTGACCGAAACAATGCGCACAAAATCCCGACCTCTTTTGGTGTCAGCGTGTTCACATCACCGACACTCCGAAGGTTTTGCGCCCGGTTTATTGTCGAAGTAGCCCGAGTCAATCCTCGCCGGTCCGCGTAAAATCCCTCTTGCGAAAGCAGACGATAGAGCTCTTCGTTGGTCTCAACTAGCCGGCGAGCACGGACGCGATGTTTTGTTGTTGCTGGCTGTTGCTTTGGGGTTGCTGTTGATCCAGCAGACGCCCTCATCTCAGGAACAACTGCTTGCTCGACGTAGTGCTCGCCTTTCAGGCCGTAGTTGCTCATCAAAAGTTGAATCCTACCGATGCTTGCGCCGTCAGCTGCAGTTTTGTCAGGCACAACTGAGACCACCCGGCCGTCGTCTTCTGAAGAACGACTTGCTGGTAACGCTCCTCCTAACGGCGGCGAGATCTCAATCTCAGCTTGGAACTTCTTCACCGCGTTGCCTTGACGAAGTAGTTCGTGCAAAGGAATAGCGAACGTCCCGAGCTGGAATAAACTCTCTGCGTCCCACACGTCCACGTACAAATTGTTCCACTTGAGGTACTCCGCAAAGCGTCGGGTCTCCAGAGGATTCTGCGTCGCTGTCGTATCAACATCGAACTGAATGGCTTGTGACGGTTTGTTGGCCGGTCCGTCCCGCATCAGTAGGAACGTCTGAACTTCGCTACCGGCGCCGTTGTCAAAAGCTTTACTGAGTCGCAGCGTCTCCGTTCGCGTGGGTGGGAAGTTGTAGAACTGGAACGTGAAGTACACTTTAGCGGGGGCAACGTCACATGGCATCCCAGCTGTCGCCTCTGCAGTCGGACTGCACGCTCGATAGGCTGCGAAATGGAACCGAACTTCGTTGGCCTTGAGGCTGTCGCTCACTTCGGTATTGATCGACTTGGCAGAAGGCTCAATATGTTTCGGAGCTTTGCGCTTGTCATGGGTTTTCTGGTTGCTGGTCAAAGGCACCGGCTGCTTATCATGAGACTCCATGTATCCATAGCGTGTGAGAAGCGTTTTGGACGCGCGACTGAGCTCGGCTGTCGGAGCGTCAGGCATGGTAGGTGTCGTGTGTTCTGATCGTTCGGCGGTCATTTTTCGCGGGCGATGGTTGTCGCGGTTCAGACGCAGTTGCTTCCTTGTCTTCTTCAGCAGGAGACGTGGCCAATGCATTCAGCGTCTGAGCCATCACCGAGTTGCTCTGTGCCTTGCCGAGAAGCTTCTTCGCCCACTCCTCTGCTGCACAATCATCTTCGTCGGTCTGGTTTTATCTTCTGCAGACTTGGTTGGGGATGCAGGCGCCTCCACTTCTCCGCTTGGCTCGTCGGCTGGCAGCTCGCCGTCTATCGTGATTCGGAGATCACAAAGGCAAAGGAATCCTTGGTCGCCATATCTAGGTTCTGCAGAGACTTCGCTACCTGGTCTGGCGGTGTATACAGCGTATTGTCCGAGTACGGACGACACGGAGGTCCGGACAAGAGGTCGACGTGAAGAACGCGGCGCTGTTCGTCTTGCTCTTGTAAATTTACGCCACCCAGAGCCGTTAGAGCTGCTGCGGATACAGCCGTGGCATTGTGGTGCTTGTCGTACAGGAAGAGTCTCTTGCCGTCGCTGGGGACCAGCGCGCGGCCCCCATCGCCACCAGTATCACATCTTCTTCAGGCAGGGGCGGCTTCTTCGCCTCCAACGTTTGCTGCTTCAGTTTTGGTGGCCAAATGATCCGGAAGTGAACCGTGTACTGCAGCACCACGATGATCGCCATGTTCGGGTGGAACACAAACCCTCGCAGCTTCGAGCTGTTGCGCACGCAGAAAAGCGAGTCGCCTCCGTTCGGATCGGCCTTCAGCGAGACAGTAAACTGCCGAGTGCGAAAGCACCGACCGTTGTGCAGCGCGATTTTCAGCACGCGGGCGGAAACCTCTCCTTCGACAAGTGCCGCGCCTTCGTGGACTGCTTTGCGACTGATTTTCAGGCGAGAAACAAGATTCGCCTCGATCTCCTCGCGCAGATTGACCGCCACTCGCGTAGCGATCACGGTCAGCTCGAAGGGGTCTTCCACCTGAACAGACTTGGGCACCAGCGACGCGATCTTCACAAAAGACGCGAGCGTTTCCTCGTAGCTCGTGTCAGCTTCCTCTCGCAACAACAGCTTCGGGTTGTTGCCGATGTCAATGTTGGCCAGGTTGCCGTGCTTGAGACCTGGGATCGGGTCCAGAGCGCCAACGAGCTCGTTCTTGCGCAGAAACATCGACACACAGCAGTGGCTCGCACGGCACCAAGTGGTAGAATAACTTGCAGCCCTCGTGCTTCTCCTGACCGTTCCAAGCCGTCGGGTCCAGGTCCCACAGCGCACGAGGACTTCCGGTGAAAATACTAATGGAGTCTCCGCTTGTGGATGTGGCAGGCAGTAGACTATCGTCGCTCTTCCCCTTGCCCTGGGCAGGTTGTTGACGAGTAAATAGCGGAAGAAGCGTCCACCCACAGCCGACAACTCGGACAGTTGCCTTCGAGTCTGGGTCTTTTTCGTACGCCACCAGTTCTAGTACACCCACACAATTCGCATCAATGATGTCCGTGATAAAATACGCTCGGAAATTCAGCAACGCGTTCTCGATGATGTACCGCAGCGTGCCATCCTTCGGGTGCCGAGCCTGCTTGATTTGGAAAGGGTCAATTGCCAACTCCGGACTCACCCACGTGTTGCCAAAGAACCGCTTGGACGTCGCGTGGAATAAGCTCAGTGCACACCCAGTGTGATCAGCGGCTCCTCTTCGTCGTCTCCGTTCGTCTCCGCACCAGCAGCAGCAGGGATCGCTGAAGTGTGAAGGATCGAGTCTGGCAGCACCCAATTCAACACCGACATGACGTGCAGCGAGTACCCTTTAGCCTTCTCAATCCGAGAGACTCCTTCAGGAACGGGCATCGCGAGCAGACTCGCCCGGAACTTCTCAAACTGCTTTTCCCTGGTCGTCCACAGCGAGGTGGAGGCTGGCTCGGCTGGTGGCAACAGCGCACTCCTGCTCTTCGACTGCTCATTTCTCCATCGACGACGAGAGACCCTGGCGGCTCGAGCGCGATGAACGGCTGGCCCGCTGTGCAACTCGGAGCCACTCGAGTATTCCGACGTACATGGTGGGGAGTCCGAAGACGCGCACGAACTTTCCTCGAGCCCCGACTCACTTGGTGACGACACGGCGGACGAAGACACTGCAGATTTCACCACGCGACCCACCATAACAATCTAGATCCTACAAACACAAGAAAATCCCAAAGTGAAGAGTCACTGGACAGACCGAAATGGGCGACACCTAACATCCAAGCAAAATGGCACAACCTGTTCGCCTTACTAAACTACCGAAGCCAGTTGCCCGCCGTCCACAGTTTAGGTGTTGATGAGCTTCTCGGCCATGGACAGCTGCGCTTGTGTGAGTCCGGACAAGTACGATACCATGAGCAGGTCCTGCAGCCCCGTGTTGAAGAGCTGGTCGAATTGTTCTTGACGGAGCATCGGAATCGCCGCAAGGGCGTCCGTAATCTCCCGTCCGAGCTTGGCGTCTCCCTGCTGCTTACCAGCCACAACATCACCCACAAAGTCACTCGCATTTTCAATGCACTTGTACAGTTTCTCCATCGTCTCCTCCAGAGCTTCCAGTTCGCTCGGCAGCTTGGTGTCCTCCATCTCCTTGGGTGCCATCGCATTCACTACATAAAAACGAATTAGAACATTCATGTTACAACAAGTGAGTAAATAATTTAACCCCACCAGCAATAGCCTCTGGCTCCGACATCTTCTGGGTCACTGGGATCTGCTTGAACTGGTTGACGAGCGCAGTGTCCACCACCTCCAGTGGAGAGCTCACGAAGGCCGAGACGTCCAGCTTGTCCCCCTTGAGACTAGTGTCCACCACCAGGTGGACGGGCAGCTCGCACACCGAGCTGTAGAACTGGTGGATCAGTGCCGAGAGGTCGTCCAGCTGGCCGGGGCCCGCAGCGTACCAGCCCACGACCACCTCAGTCTCGTTGACGCGCTGGTGCAGCTCGTACATGTGCGTGTGGAAGTCCTTTCCCACGGCCACCTCGTCGCCGTTCTCTAGGTGCGGCACGGCGAACGAGCCGGTCACTTCAGCGACACCATTCTCCACGCGGCCCAGCAGCGTGCCGATGACGCGGTCCTGGCCCTCGGCGCGGCGAAGAGAGCGGTCTAGCATCTGCAGCACCACTACGGGTGCAGCTTGACCTCGGTGACGGGCTCCGTGCCCAGCAACAGCGCGCTCATTCTCGAGATCTCTTCCAGGGGATTGAGTTTTGGCTGGCTCAGCGACAGCGCGGATAATTCCGGATAATAAGAGATAACAACGGGCACTAGATATGATCAAGGTCTTTATTCCGGATAGTCAGGTTCTTGGAATAGCTACAAGTGGGTTTGATTGGACGTTGACATGTATAATTGTATACGCTTTGATGATGTCCGCACACTTTTGAGGACCAAGATGATGAAGAGCGTGGAGAGAGCTGTTCGACGGCGTGTATTGCGCGCTGTAAGAGCGGCATCGGCGTCTACTCAATTGCAGGGCGTTGTAAATGGTATTGGCTCTTCGTATACTCGATATGGCGCCGTGAGCATTGCGAACGCGGTCAATAGTAGCGAGAAAGCGATTGTATCCGTGGCGTTGTTGGCTGCTGGGGTGTTGTGTCGGCTGCTGCGATGCATGACGCGGCACAGTGCGAGCGAAGCGAAGTGGAAGGAGGATACAAGGAGAACCCAATCCAGAATGTGACGGCGCTGCTGCGTCTGTACGAACAGATCGACCAGAACATGAGCGTGTTCGCGGCCCGCATGCTGGACGACCTGGAGAAGCAGGTGGAGAAGGAGAAGAAGGAAAACAACGGCAAGCTCAGGTTGTCTCCGGAGCAGAGAGCGCTCAACATGAGCATCTCGTTCGAGTCGACGCTGGAGAAGGTGCAGGACGCAGTGTTTAGGAACAACTACGTCACGAAGGAGCACGTTCAGGAGGCCATGAAGAAGCTCGTGGCCGGCACACTGCGTGGAGGAGGTCCTGATGGCAAGATCTCGGTCGCTGAGGCGGAGACGATTGATGACTTTGTGAAGAAGCTTGGGCGCTTGCGCTGGAAAGTGACGGGCTCACGTGACCCGCTGATCCCTGGCGCTAAGTCTGCATGGGTAAGTCTTGCAGCTGTGCAGACTTCATCGTTGTGGCTATTGATGGTCTCATGGTAAAAATGCCTGTTGCTTGTAGATGATTCCTGAAGAGAAGCCCGACATTGAAGTGACGACTGTGATCCGTGTCATGGAGGAGCTGATTCCGTCGCTGACGGCCGAGATGGAGAAGATCGCCGCCAACTTGCGCAAGGAAAAGCTCAACGCCATGGAGTTCCGCCACCAACTATCGCAGCAGTACGTCAAGGCGTCAGGCAAGCTCACCGAGGAGATCTGCACTAAGCACAAGCTACAGTTGCAGGCGTTTCAAGCCGCCCTCCTGTACTACTACGACAACGAGCAGTTCGAGGCGACGTTGGCAAAGCTCGCCGAGCAGCAGCAAAAGAGGTATGTTTCGGAGGCCACTTGTCTCTCTCTACGATATGGTACACGATGCTATTTCCTTCCTACACTAATCACTACTGTCTTCTTTCCTGTGGCCTCGCAGATTCAAGGAGCTGGGCTTGTAGGCTACGACGCAGCCTCTGGAAAAACCATCACTGTAGATCCATTGGGCTGTTAACGTCCTGCGTCCACCTACTCGCCAGTTGCTTGATCACTTGTGTTGTTTCGTTCAAAACTTGGTCTGTTTCTCTTCAAAAACGACAGCAATTGCGTCTTGTTCGCCGTCGCGATCCGGCGTTGCACGACGCTCGACCTCGCTAGACTGCGCGAGGCGGCGCCGCAGCTGGTGGCTCCTTGCTGGGCCAGCGCGCTCTAGTCGGGGCAGCTGCGGCTGCTGCGTCAAAAAGGCCCAGAGCTTGCACACTCTGCAGTCCTGCTGGTGCTGGTGCTGTTGCTTGGGGCACGGGTGGTTGGCGACCGTCTGCATCAGACGACGCGTCGAGTGGCACAGCGAGCTGCCGCATCGCCAGCGGTGCAGTGCTGCACGTGTTGCAGGCCCCGCTGGAAGGAGGCCGCCTTGGCGCTCCACTGCTTGCGCATGGCGAAGCTCTGCGCGGTGGCTGCGGCTCGGGCTCGCACTTGGTTCTGCTCATCTGCTGGGGCTGTTGCTGCTGCTGTGGTTCTTGACACGGTCTCTCTTTGCGCTGATAGAAGGAAGGCGGAGAGGGCGAGCTGGGCATGGACGAGAGCGAAGAGAGCGGGGCAGGAGGACAGCAGCGAGAACGTCACAAGCAGCAGCAAGCGACGATCCGACTGACCACGAGGAGGCAAATTGCAAATTGGTTCCGTCTGCGATACTGAGACCAAGTGCTTTCCGCCATGAGAGACAGACGGCGGACTTTGAGTTTGCGACCACGAAGAAAAAGCGGTTCCAGAACGCTCGAAATGGCTACAGCCACGAGCACGTTCGCGGAAGCGTGATCACACCTGATAATAGCAGCGCTGGTTAACAATGACGTTCGTATAATGCATACATTCTCGTCCTGACTTTAGTTGTTGTGTCGGTATTGACGTTAGGATGCCACCTATGCTTTGATGCACAAATTCTAGACCACAACTCGAATGACGTGGCTCGGGGCGCGCTGCGTCACGAAAGCCAACTTCCACATGCGCAAACAGCAGCGCCTCCCGCGAGCTCGATCGTGTTCGGCCGGCCGAGTCAACTGCTTGCCACGTAGGCTGCACTACGTGGCCACTGGCCTGCCGAGCGCCTTCTACAGCTCGGACTGGCATCCCCCACAAGAACACTCTTGCTAGCAGGCTGCTTGCTCAGGTCGCAGCTACCATCATCCATCGTACGTCTACAGACGATCGTCGGAACGAAAGCTGCATGCAGCTTGCCACGTGATTAGCGCCTTGGCCGACGATTTGCCTGCTATGCATGCAGCCACTCGCTTTCTTGTGTCGCCAAGATGAAAGCTTGGTGCGAAAGAATTTTCGTGTGGACATTGCTTTCATCATCGGAAGAGCAAGCGCTGCATCCAGACCCGGTGCGTCGGCAAAGTAGGTCTGTAGGATGAACGCGCGCGAGCAGCAGCTCGATATCGTTCTCGACCTCGAGCGTCTTGCACTGAACGTCATTGGTATGGCGCACCGACCGATCAGAACGAAGCGTGTCTGCTCTTCCAAGGACACGAGTGAATAGGCACATGTAGCATGCATATCAA
>JAAVTG010000159.1:0-35896 GCA_011947345.1 Phytophthora quininea
GAACTTCTTTTTCAAAATGGTAAGGGTTCTGCTCTCATACTTGGTGTTCGCTCTTCTTACGTTTTATTGTATTTTAGATGACTGGGCCGGTTTGTTCGCACACCTGGTAGTAACTAACGATCAGCACGTTTTGCGATCAGATCACAAGATAAGATCTTTGCAGCGCTGCAGCCATCCTGTGAAGAAGAAGTAACTTTGGTCACAGGTATTGTAGACCTTTGCAACAAAATTTTGACCCGGGAACCGACTCGTAGACCGAAGCTGGCGAAAATTATGGCGAACGTTCGTAAACTGGTCAACGACGCCACCGAGTTGGAGGTGACTGCTACGGATCAAACGTTCATCATAGCATTGTATCAGTCCAATGGGACCGTCGCGCACGAAAGAAGCGAAGACCCACAGCAAGTTGCGATGGCACAACGGTTTCTTACCAAAGCAGGATCATATCAACAGCTCGGTAGTGGCGAAATTACGGTTCCTACACGCTTCTTCTGGAATTTCTTCATTGTTGCAGATATCACGAAAACAATGGAGGGCTACACAATGACCAGCAAGAACTCCTTACGATGAACACCTGCGAGGCGGAGTATGAAGCCCACTTCACTCATTTCTTCTATCTTGGTTGGCAGGAAACTCATTCATCTCACAGAAATCCAAGCTCGCGCGGGCTCTCAAAGTCGTGGACTTATCGATGATCTCCACGAAGAATTTCATCGCACGTGCTTTTTACTGAACTCTTCGCTAAGATCTCGTGTCGATGGTGACGCTTCTCAAGAGGCAAATTTGGTTCAACACATTGTCCAATTCGCCCCGCAATACTTCCCCGTGCTACAACGACGACTTCGCGACGAAGCTGGTTGCGTAGCGTTTGCTGTGCTGGGCAAAGATGCTGAGGACACGAAGAACCTCCTTGGAATTTTGGTCAGGATGCTCATGTTCTTCTTCCAGAAAACTCTAGCTGTGACCCCATTTGAAGCGATCAGCTTCTACGCCCGGGATTGCAGCCGCTTTTTCGACTACCCAGACATGGAGTTTATGCGGCTTTTGCACAGCTCCTCTGTCGATGACACGGCTACAGCCCATATTGTGCAATGCAGATGCGGATCGGTCGTTTTTACCGTGGAGTCTACTGCCCTGGAAGACGCGCTCTCAAACCAGCGATGTGTTTGCCGGCGCGAAGCTGGCAAACATGAGTCCAACAGCATAGTCACATGCCCATGCTTCCACCCGTTCCCGACGAAAGACAATCCACTTTCGCCCGACTTCGACGATGATGATTGTCCAATAAACACAACGTTCATTCACGAAGGCGTCGAAGAGAAGCTCGTGCTGCCCATGGAGTCCCGATCGCAACGTGGGCATGAAATACCTTGGGTCGTTGTAGACTTCCTTGCGGTTGGAAGAGTTGATGTTTCTGTATTCGGGGCACCTTCACATTTGACCAAGATATCGGATGCATCCGCTTCGACTCGACCTGCATCCGCGACTCGCGAAGTACAAGAGCTGCTCCGTGGTGTTCGACGTCACAATAAACCGACGGATTCCGCGGAGGCTCCCTGGGACTTGTTTGAATGCGAGTACTGCTGTTTGCCGATCTGCGCTGTTCTAGACGACAAAATAGCGCTGCCCTTACTCACCCCACACCATAAGCAACAATGATATTCTTTTCAACACCGCAGGCATATTTCTACTGATGCATAACTCCCGAGGGAGACTGATGTTCTCTAGCTCATGTGAACAGCGTCTGCCAGATCGAAGGCTTCACCCAGTTGTAGTTGTCGCGATGGACAGCCTGCAAAAGCAGCGTAAGAAAATAATGCACAAACCCGTGAAGCATTTGAGATGAACGTACCTTTTCAGCCTGCGCAAGCAGCGTTCGCAGTAGTTCACGGTGGCGCTCCGATAGCATAGGAGGTTCCGCTTTCGTTGCTGTGTTCGAGACACGCTGGTTTTGCTCCTGGACCTTCTTCTGAGCACGCTCCACGTCGAACAGAGCTTCGAAATATTTGAGCTGTGTGTACAGCGCACTATCAGGGTACTCTAGGTTGACAGTCGCCCTGCATCCAGCGGCAGAACAGATATTGCCGTTGCCACGGAGGGACTGTTTCTGCGTCCGAGTCTTACACGTCACGTCCGAACAAATAGTCCATGCCTCATAATATTGCCTTGTGGCCTCGCGAGTGGCAATATGTAGACGGTTAGAGAGCACCGCTTGCAGATCGTCGCCAATGTTGCCGTAGATGCCCTCGCTATCGAAGCCCCAGAAGTCAGCTTTACAAACGGGGCACAACAACCCACTTGTGAGAGAATTGTCCTTCTCCGAGGTGCCAAATACACCAGGGAAAGCACTCGCCATTTTGCAGCGGTTGCAAGTGATCTCCAACGGTTTGCAGTCTTTGAATCGATCCGCATCATTCTGTAGAACACTTGGGATAGCATCGCCAGCGTCATTATCCTCATACGTAGCTGCGTGGGAGAACTTAGCAGTATCAAGCCCAAGACAGTGCGCTAACTGCGGACTTGACGTTCCCTCGATGTGAGCACACAATCGGTTTACTGGCGGGTGGATCTGCGACTCCAAATACCACTCGACATCGATGTTAAGCTTACCGCCAGCACGTTTTACCTCGTCCGGGTGGTATGCTCGACGGCCGCTTCCAGGTTCTTCCTCTTTGCAAAGCACATAGGGAATGTGAGTACCCGCACCAACGGGCTTTCCTGCGCGCGCAGGGCAAGAGCGACTTGGACGTGGTATTGTTTCGCGCGATCTGGGTACTGTTCGGGCTGCTTGTTGAGACTCTTCGTGATGACGTACTGTTCAATAGGCTCTTTACCTGAACGCATGCGCTCGGCTACCTGCTCCAGATGGTCGTGGATGCTCTCCACGACATCATCTCGGGAGTTTCCAGACAGAATGAAGTCGAGGATTTCGTTACCTACAGCTTTAGAGATGACACACCAATCGCGGCGCACCATATCAAGACCTTTCACCTCCTTATCGAACGAAGGCTCGCTGTTTGGTCGCTCCTTCAGCACTAGCGCAGCGTATTTCTTCTTGTTTAGAAGAAGAATTCTCTTGAAAATGTAATCCACTTCAATCTCCAGTAGCTTGAAGTGTTTGTTACATTGCGCCTGGATCTCACGACCAATGCGCTTGGCCTCATCGAGTCTCTCGGTGCGCGAATCAACCATAATGGAGTCTGTGTCACCGTAAATCACATCATAGCCACACTCTTGTTCCGCGACCTCCTTGGCGCGCTGCAACGTTTGTCGGCCAGTCGATGTAATGAGCGCAGCAATGGGCTTGGCATAGAACCGGGAGAACCGGAAACCCAAGCAACCGTACATGGAGTTTGCAGTCAGCTTGATAGCCTTTTGGCGAATATCGAGCATCGTCGCTTTCTCTACGTTGCCTGCTTGCTGCTCCTTCTTGAGTTCTATCTTCACCTGTTTACGCGATTCTAACAATCGCTTGATCACAGCAGGCAAAATGCCAGGCTCGCTGGCGCTACTAGGTAGTGCAGGGATCTCCGAGTCAGCGCTCGCGTCTGCATTGTCTAGATTCTGGTCCATGTCTTCGTCGTCCACAACCTCGTCGTTTTCGGGCTGTGGCATTGGCTTCGATTTGTTCTTCTTTTTCTTCTTAGATGTAGATGGAGCAGCAGCGGGGTCTTCGTTAAGCTGACGGTCCACAGTGGTGAAGCAGATATTGTATTCCTACAAGCCAATGAAGTACATAAATTAGATTTCAGCGCACAATATACATAGGAATCGCGTCTACTTACCCGGATAATCGATGGATACAAACTCATGAAATCCAGCAGCACCACGAAATTGTCGTAAAGACCTTTCTTCGGTGCGAAAACCATACCACCAGCGTAAGATGCTTCCCGTCGCTTCCCCGACTTGTCAGCCTCAGTCCTAGTTTTGAACTTCTCAGGTACGATGAATTTGTGCTTCGATCGGCTGAATTCGTGCAATAGAAGATATTCAATTCGCTCTGCACGTTTGTTGGCCTCTAGTGTGCGTGTCCATAGATAACCACACAGATTGGCGAGTTGCTTTGACAACGGCAGGATCTCAAGCTTATGCATTAGGTGCAGTACGAACATGGCATCATCCAATGTGTGTCGGAGGAATTGCACGAAATTGTCAGGGCCTCCCAGAAGGATTTGAGGGATCTCCGTCATCTCCACATCCAGTCTTTGCTTATGAAGCAGCCTCTCGACGAGGTACGATAGTGTGTAGTTATTTTGTGAGGGTAGAAGCTCTTTTGATGACACGTAAGTATCGCAGAAAAGGCGGCCATTCACCATGTCATCCATTCGATACTCATTCCAGCCCTCGCCAACGTTCATCGGATTCAAACGACCACGTCGTAGGCGAGTCAACTTTGACCACAGTCCACCCATGTGGAAGTTGTCAATGCGTGAAATTAGCAACTCCAAGGCATATTTGTGGAGGTTATGACCGACGATGACGTCTGGATCTTCCCCTTGGATACGTGTGAGGAAATAGCTGAGCAGGACACGCTCATTCACCTCCACGTGCAAGCGTTCCGTGTTAATTCCTCGCTTCCCGTTGTCTAGTTTCATGCTGAATCGGTCATCTCGCTGGACTGCCTCAGCGTATGACTGAGGGAAGCCAGCATTCTCATCCAACGGGCGAACTGCAGTGAAATGAGATAGTGTATGGCGAACCCCCTTCGTTCCCTTGCCAGCTCCTTCCGAACTAATACCCGTTTCCGTGATGGCAGAAAGAGCAACGACCTCGTGCTTACCGGTGTTCGGATTACAGACACTCTTGATACTGAGACTCATCACTGTCAGAGGCGGCGGTGCCATACCACCTTGGATGGAGCTGATGTTCTTAGGATCGAACGTCTCATACTCGAGCTTGCAGAAACTTACCCCTTCGTTGCACTTGCGGACGCCCTTTACTTCAACCCAGCCCGGGCCTAAAAGCTTGCGCTTAAGCAAGAAGTTCTCGAGTGGACGGGTGAACGCACCACAAATACGAGTAAACGTTTTCCCACCACGGGAACAATAGTCTGACGGAGGTGCCGGATACCTAGCAGGATACTTTACCTTGAGATGCAGATTCTTCCCTCGAGGGATGTTGGCTTCCTCGAAGGCGTAATTGCGCTCAACCAACTTGGTTCTGAACGCATCTTGGTCGCGTTTGTTCGTGATACACGAAGGCACCAGCACATTGTGGATTTCCTCGTGCATTTGCATCCAGGCTTCTTGCTGCTCCGACTTGCTTAGCTCATTCAGTGGCGTCCCCTTCGGAACAAGGTACATGTATCGCTGCAGGTTATTGACTACCACGCAACAGCTTTTATAAACTGCCTGGCCGTTCGGGTCCTCAGGGTTTGACGAGACCTTAATCTTGCCAATGAGGTAAATTTTGCCTGGTCGGTCTCGAACTTCGACTGCATCCATCCAGTACATCTGGATCGAGTCTGCTGCTCCCATCGGTGCTTCTGGCTCTGCTGATTGCGAGGCATCCGTCATAGCCACATCCGAGTCACCACTAGCAACTTGCCACCACTCGGCCACTTCGTTCGAAGGGACAGAGGCCACTGGTCCCACGTGCTGAGGTGGCTTCTGGTCTTCAGGAGCTGCAGGCGCTGCCAACGCTCGTGCAGTCGGCTCCGAGGTCTTCAAACTCGTCTCACGAGCTTTACGCAGCAGCATTTCTCTCTTACTCAGCTTGGGAGCCTCCTCTTCTTCTTTCGGCTGCTCTGCATCTACTTCCTCCACGTTCATCTCCTCTTTCTCATCTTCAGCACTAACATCCTCCATCGGTTCGTCGCCTTCGGGCTCAAAGGCATTGTCGTCGTACTCCACCGCCTCGTCTTGCTCTTCCTCTTTCGTACTAGAAAACGTCGTAGAAGACGTTGTAAACGGCTTTCTGGCAGTAAACCCTGAGCTGCCACTGCCAAAAGACGACGCTGTCGAGTACGACATGGGTTTCACATAGGTCTGACGGCTTTCTGTAGGGTTGTTAGTCAAATCCGCCAGCATACTGTCCAGATCCATGTCCTGCTTGGCAGTCGCTCTACGAGCTGCCGGTTTCGCACCTGGAGCGCCGCTTTTCTTCCCTGAAGAGAAGAACATTTGCGTGATCTTCTGCTCCCCTCCCGAACCTAATTTAGCTCGCTGCATCTTCTTGGCTCGGCGGACGTAGGCGCTGGAGAGCGCGCCGGCACTGCGCTTCTTGCCTTCCCGAGGGTCTTCCTCGTCCTCGCGGGCGTCCTCGGGCTCCGACTCGAAGAACTGCTCCTCTCCGTCGTCGTAGTAGCCCATCTCCCCGTCGTCGTTCTCCACAAAGGGCAGCCCCTGGCGCCGCTGACGCACCAGCTCCTCGTACTCGGTCTCGGTCACGGCCTTGTAAATGCTCTCCTCCTGCGGCTTGTACTGGGCCAATCTTGAGCCAGATGCGCTCTCCTCCTGAGCGCCTCCTTCGCGCATGCGGCGGATATCATCCAGCGCCTGCTTGCGGCTCGCGCTGCCGCGAGAAGAAGCCCCGCGCGGCGACTCATTGGGGTGGTTGTGGTGAAGCCAAAATGCGCGCCAAAATGGAAACCGCGGGAAAAAGTTTTTACGTTTTAGCCAATCAAAAGAAACGTAAGGTTTTGGACTACTGTTATTTTTGCATTTCGGCAAAATGGCGTCAGCGATGGCGACGAAGCGACTGCGCAAGGAGTACTTGGCGCTGCAGAGGAACCCGGTCGAGAACATCCGCGCGGCGCCGCTGGAGAAGAACATCCTGGAGTGGCACTACGTCATCTCGGGCACGGACGGCTCGCCCTACGAAGGGGGACTCTACCACGGCAAGCTCCTGTTCCCTCGAGAATACCCCATGAAGCCTCCGTCCGTGCTCATGCTGACGCCCAACGGCCGGTTCGAAGTGAACCGCCGTATCTGTCTGAGTATGTCGGACTTCCACCCGGAGACGTGGAACCCGCTCTGGGCCGTGGGCTCCATCCTCACGGGACTCTATTCCTTCATGGTGAGTGAAGTGAAATGATGTTTTTCGACCGATCAGAAGCTGATCATGTTGTTGTTGTAGTTGGAGGACAAGATCACGACGGGCAGTATCGAGACGACGGAGGAAGAGGTAAGAAACTCAAGCTATTATGTTTTGCATTGTGGAATTTGGGGTTAAACAATGCGTGTATGTCGACAGAAACGAGCTTGTGCGGAGACGTCGTTGGCGTACAACTGCAAGGACAAGAACTTCCGCACGCTGTTCCCGGACTTGGCGGAGCTGCACAAGTCGCAGACAGAAGCGTAGTCGTCGTATTTTCATTTCACCGAAATGCTACCTCGGTTTCGATTGGTTGTCTATTGTAACAGTCATCTCCGATTCGTGCGTCTATCCTAATATTCACAGTAGAAAAATCCCACGTATGTCGCTTCCACGTGTAGATACATACCTCTTCAGAAAGCCAAGCAAGCCACCATGGCGTCCGCGATGGCCACGAAGCGCCTCCGCAAGGAGTATCTATCCATGCAGCGCAAGCCCGTGGACTACATCCAGGCCGTACCCGTGGAGACCAACATCCTAGAGTGGCACTACGTCATCACCGGCACCAAAGGCTCGCCCTACGAAGGCGGCTACTACCACGGCAAGCTCAAATTCCCTCCGGAGTACCCCATGAAGCCTCCGTCCGTGATGATGATCACGCCTAACGGCCGCTTCAAGACCAACCAGAGACTGTGTCTCAGCATGTCGGACTTCCACCCCGAGACGTGGAACCCCATGTGGTCCGTCAGCTCCATCCTCACAGGACTCTACTCGTTCATGGTGAGATGACGGATCCTTTTTTAAAATGATGTTTATGAGTCAAAGTTATCCCATGATTATTTATTTATTTTAGTTGGAGAATCAAGCGACGTTGGGAAGTATCAGCACGTCGGACGCACAGAAGAAGAAATACGCGGCAGTGTCGTTGGAGACAAATTGCAGCAACGCCACCTTCAGAAAGTTGTTCCCCGATCTTGTGGAACTGAACGAACAACACCAAAAGGAACAGGAACTAATGCGAAATCTATCTCCAGCCGCAGAAGGAGCTGCATCTGTCTCGAGCGTCAAGAGTGGCGCTGCGGAGAATTCAGGAGTAGAAGACTGGTCCACGACGGTGTATCTGATCGGGAGTCTTCTGGTGGTGGGGACGGCGGCGGCGTACTGGATGTCATAGGTACAAGGGAAAACCTGTTAAATGCCTCTCATAGTTTCAAAGTTTCGCTCGATGCCTTTGCAGTTTCACTTTGCTAATATGCCCCTCCTGAAGGGCCATCTGAACTCTCACAGCACTAGACGTAAATTATGAATTAGCTGCTACTGCTAGTTTCTTTGATCTGGAGCGGTCGTGTCGACGCTTGTTGCAGTTCGAGCAACGGGATAGGAGCGCAATATTCTTTTGCTTCAGCTTCGTGCCAATAACCGGCGAGCGACGTTCAATGCGTCTGCACTAACTCCTAGCGACAACAAGCACCATTTTTCCTTCTAAGTCTTCTGCAGAGAATCGGTCGGACGAACTTGACGCGTTACTGCATGCACGTTGACAATATTCCAAGTGAAGATGCCATCTTCGACCATTGTCCAAGAAATAACCGATTTGTTTCCATTTTGCGGTCGCCTTGGCCTTTGTGTTGCTCTCAGCCTTGCAACAAGTGACAACGGGACAACACGATCTTCGGACTCGACTGCAGTATCGCTGACGTTGATCCTCAATCCTAAAAAAGGCAGCCGTCGAACTTGGTCACATAATTTCGTCAAAGTCGCCATCTTTTTCGCTAGTGTCACCACTGCTGTGGCAGAACCGACTACCGGTAGGCCAGTCATGACTGCAACAACCAAGTCGTAAGTGCAGAGCTCGTTTGGTCGGAATATGAGAATTAGCGCCGAAGAGAGGATCAATATTTTTTCCTGTCGTGTCATCACTTATTACAAAAATGAAAGCACCCAAGAAGACTGAGAAAGAAGCAAAATGGAAGCAAGTCGACCGCCGGTTCAAGTGGGATTACACTCCTATACAAGTCAAGAATGACTTGGAGTTGGGGTAAAATTGGTGCTACAATTTTATCAACGATTCAATGGTGGTAACAGAGTGGCAGCACTCAATCGTGTTGAACAGACGGCATTATGCGCTCTCAATTTTTCGGCGATTGGAGACAAGGATAGTGATCCTCTGTTGGAAGCGTTTCCGGAGTAAAAATCTACGCCAGGACAAATATTAAGTTATCTGGTAACAAACACTTTAAATGTCGTTATCAAGCTATCAAATGTGCCACTTTGCTGCTCCGGAGGCCATGCTGCAAGGCGTTCAGAAACCTGCACGCAATATACGAGGCCGTGCAGTTTTAGCACGACTCACTGTTCTATTTGTCATTGTCGCGTCAAGACGTTTCGAGCTAATGTATCTTCATTATCTTCTATTGGTAGTTACAACCATCTACTTGGCCGGTCGCAGCAACCTGTATAGAGGATACTTCTGCAAGTTCAATCCAGCTCGGTCCAAGACGACATTTGTCAAGATCTCGACTGCCTTGTCAATTGCCGCGAAACTTAGGGCTACCGAGTCGGCTAAGGTGACCGCCGAGTGAAACAATGTTGATGACTAGGTCGAGCAAGAACAGGGCTTTCGTCAAGGACAATTTGACAGCAGACGCAAGACGCGCCTCAACTACAAGTTCTTCAGTACAAGGCTTATCTGACCAAGTTTGAGGGCAAGCTGGATAAATTTCTACAGAGAGATTACTTGACTCGCACTTCGCGGTACAGCCTCAGTCGTTATCGCGTTGCATCCTTATGTGGCCAATTTGAGGGTTAGCGAGGATTTCTGGTAGAGACATCTCAACCGTATATCAAAAGTGTGCCAGCGAGAAATCCAAGTAGTTCATGGTCAACGAAAAGCCATCGTCGCGAGCAAACTTCCGCTCTATTATACTGTCGTGTCACCAAATCCCTTCATCACTGATGAAAGAAGTTGGGAATATTTCACTTGGAACCCTCTCCGCGTTCAACAACAGCTCCAAGCTCTACCAAGTGCTTTCAAGTCCGGAATCATGTCTCCTTTTCATTTTCTACTCGCCAGTGTCATCCTCTATTGCACGTACATCGTTTCTATCGTCGAGGCAGACCCAACAAACTCGCTCACGATATCAACAGCGACAGACTCCACCGCGATCGATTCTTTCGGTCCAAGTCAAAACTTGCAAACCGACAGCGACACCAACCCCGAGGAGCGAGTCAACATCCCTGGCGTGTCCTCGATTGCTTCTAAGTTGAGTGCGGCCAAGAAGGCCAAGGAGACAGCCAAATGGACGCAAATCGACGACTGGTTGGACCGCTTTTTGTCTCCGGAGGAGGTCAAAATAGGCTTAAAACTAGACAGTAAATTCGGAGACTCGCTCAAGAAGAGCGGAAAGTACAAGTTCTATGAGGCCTACCTGGCCAAGTTCGAATGCAGTCTGGACGACTTGTTACGCAATAAGTTTGACACCTATGATGTCAAGGCGATGCTCGGCCTTCAGACGACCCCGTTGAACCTCCTAAAGCAGTCAGACAAGCTCAAGTGTACGTGAAATATGTCAACATGGTTAATGACAAGATCATCCAAGCCAAAGCGCTGCCCAATCCGTCACTTCCAGATATGTTTCTGCCGGTGTCTAAATGATTTTTGATTCGGATTTCCGAGAAAACGTTCCAATCGAAAACAATCGAACAGGGTTCCGAAGTAATAGAAAATATTGTGTTCAACGTTGCCTGCCATTACGACTTTCAAAACGTTTAACTAGCAGCTTTGGCCACTCCCTCCAGGTATTCTACGAAGTAGTGGTAGTTTTGGTGCCCCCTCAGCTCCTCCCCGTTTTTCTTGTAAGTCCGAGCGAGGCTCTGACGTAGTATTCAGGCCTTTGCATCGCAGTGCGAATCATAAGCTTGGCATCAAACTCGGGTCGTGACAAAGGCTTTAAGATTTCTTCAACCGTCGGATTTGGAAACCTATTCCCGTCGATTGTTTTGTCGTCGACCATGTTGACGTACTTCGTGTAGATCTTGAACTCGTCGGAGTTTTGCAAGTTCTTAATCTTCTGGAGACCGAGGATGTCCCACATACGGAGCGTTGAGGTGTCTCTCTTAAGAAATTCATCCAGCTTGCCTTCGAACTTGGTCAGATAATCGATGTAGAACTTGTAGTTGGGAGCCGCCTTGAGTGTGGTGTCGAACTTCTTCCCCAGCTTCAACGCTTTCTTGACATGAGCCGGAGTCCGTTCATTCTTGATCCAGTCGTCAATCTTGAACCACGTGGCGGCATCCTTCGCCACCTTGAGTTTCACGGCAATTGACGAAATAATAGGAATCTAAGCCCTTTCTTCATTGATTCTCAAATGTCGCCTTGAACCCAGCGATTCGATCATTTCCCCACCTGAAAGGGTCGAAGCTTCCTTAAACTGGTAGATGCAGTCTCAGCACAAGTTGCGATACCAACCAAGTAGATGGCTGTCACCACCAGTAGAAGATGTCGAAGAAACATGATGAGCTTGAAAACACTTGATGCGAGGATAGAAGATTGAAAACTGAACAATACCAACTTGGTATAGCAACTAAATCGCTACTTTAGTGATGCTCTCCACGACACGCGTACTGTATTGCGTACGGATTACTGGACGCCGGCGGCATGATCTCCGGAGCAAGAAAATAGTTATGATGCGAGCAAGCTCACAGCTGTGAACACTCTTCCTCTGCTCTTTTAGGTATCCCTCAAAGTATTACCAGCTGAGATGTCCATGAGGCCCTTCCTGGCAACACTTGCAACGCCTGGAAAAACTCCGCAGATCATTTCGCCGCGGTTCGAACGCCAAGTTTCTTTACATTCGGTCCCGGAAGCTGGGAAGTAAATCTCGACAGATTCGGTAACGTCTTTGATTGCGTTGCCGTCGAACATGTTGACGTGGCTGATGTAAATCCGACGATGGTGATGGTCAGGTGATCACGCCCAACTAGTCTTTAGACACGCTTTGTAGAGCGTGTAGTTCCTGTCTCGGTCGTCACCCCAGTGTGAAAGTCGCTCGGAAAATCTAGCTACGGTGGCCACCACTATAATCGAATACTTTCGAACTACTAATCAGTTGGAAGGATACCACGTTTTCGATGAGAAAACTCTACAAAGGTCTTCATTTTGCAACAGGAGCTACGATATCAAAGAAAGACGTCAACAATGACGACACTGCTTCATGTCGTTACTACTGCTGGGCGTTCGCGCCCTTATCATACTTCTTGCCGCTGTGCTGCTCGCCACACTTCGTGTTCTCGCCATCATTCTGATAGTGTTATGACAACAATCCCTAGGTGCATAAGTGCTACGTAACCCGTAGGATATGCTGCAAAATGAGCATGGCGCGTTTATTGAAGTGGTTCCATGTCTATCACGATATACTGCAGACCTCGTCGACCATTTAGCTCGTGTTCTCGTACCGAAGGATTTTTCGGTGGAGTGAATGTCGGAGGGTAAATGTTGCTGGGGTATTCTGTCCTCGTGGCCACAGCATATCGAGCGTGTGGAAGATTTGTTTAGATGCCTCGCGCATTTTACGGGCGTTTACGACGAAGCGAGTGGCGTTGTCCTCCATGTCTCGGTCTAACGCACCCACACTGAACGTTTCGCTTTTCTGTCGATTCTTCTTCGATTGCACGAGTGCGATTTGCTTGTCGGTTGCTGTCTTGATCTCCTCGTAGTTACGGACATTCAAGACATGTTGACTGACATTCCAAAGTTCGTAGAGCGTTCGTTGACCGAGAAGATGAACAATGGCACAGCCCGCGAGTTGCACTCCGTCCCCAAACATTTCGCGTAGCGACAACAAAGACTCGTCATCATCTTCATCCATATTGGAGACAGCAACGCGAGGACGGTTGCAGCTTAGAAACTCGAGAGCACCACACGTGGTAGAAGCTCGCCACGTTCGCCATTTTCTCGGGCTGTGACGCTGGCTCAGCTTCCCACTCAACAGCGATCTCCGATCTTTCTAACATGGCACTAATTCGTCCAAGCGCACATTTGAGTAAATGTATGGAGCGAGAGTCATTGCTGGGGCTCAGTATGCTCGTGTCCTTCGCAACGATTTAGTTAGTGAATCAATTTTGTGTGTAGTGTATTCTGGACTTACCATAACATCTCCAAGCACCAACAAAAACATTAGCGCGTTACCGATCTCGCGAAAACAGTGAAAGACTTGAGCTTCCAGTTCGTCCGAGTCGAGTAGATGCTTAAATTTTCCTGCAAAATATCCGTAGCACCCTGTAGCACAGCACTGCATCAATAGACTGGACAATGCGTACCAACATCACATTATTATACAGACCTTCAGTGCGATACATGAAGCGAGGTAGCCGAAAGGGTGGGATGGTAGAGCCCAACGCAGGGATGCACAATGCCAGCACGTCTTCAATCTGTTTTTAAAAAACATGAAATACATTTAAAAAAATGTTTTATAATCGTCGCCAATAGAGCCATTACCTTTGCAACTGCGAAATCAATGCAGTCTTCAGCAACCTGAAGTAGCTCACGCGTGGAAAGGAGTGCGACAAGTGAATCGACGTGAGGCTCTCTGTCAAAGGCATACAAAAAAATGAGTTCAAATAAGCTATCTATCCCAACATGTTTCACGTTTTACAACGCACCCGAAGTAGCTGCGGTGTGAACCAGTAATGCTCTTCTCTAAAGCCCCATATTTGGCTGCTCTATCTGACGCTGAGTTTCCGAATTTGGCTCGGAAAATGCTGGCCCTGGTTAATCGATTTCGTTTAGCTTTCCTTAAACATTCTTCATGCGCCGCCTGATCCCCCACAGTCATCATCAGGGCCACATGCAATGGCATACGAACAAAGCGTCTACTGTCAAACTTTAAGCTAAAGTGTTGGCATAGATCCGTCCTTATACTCAGCGAGATATGCTCGTGAACTCGAGACCTATTCGAGGAAATTGCTATTTCCGACAAATCGAACAGTTTCTCATTCGCTTCTTCCATCACATCGTCAAATTCGCCGAGGGCAATTGCCGATAGCGCCTCGCGGGTGGCTTTCAAGCACCCAAGCAGTTCACGCATCGCGACAAAACAGGTCACGTCACTCGTTTCGAGCTTTGTAATCCAACCTTCCACATCTTTACGAAACACTGCGTCAAGGCGTTGTCCAAGCAAGAAAGTAAGGTCGTAACTCCGCCCGAAAATGGTTACTAGTCTCTGTGTAAGAATGGATTCAAACGTCGAATCGTGTCCTTCAGCCAAATTGGCTTCATCAACAGGGGGCAACGATGGAATCGATTTGTTGGATACTGAACCAGTTTTGCTGGTGTTGTCAAGGTCCCCACAACCCCCGATTCTTTACACGCAGCTCTTGCAGCTACGGATTTGTAGTGGAGATAAATTCGATCCGCCAACAAATAGACCAAGTGGTCGAAACATAACTTCCCCTCGGCCTCGATTTCGTCGTACAGCCACTGCTGTCGTAATCTAAAAAGCGAGCAGTTCGCCGCATCATTGTAAACGTCTAGTACTGCCACCACAGGTTCAATCCCCAATGTGGCGCTGGTCAAACAATGCTCGGCAAGCAGCCACGGCAGAGAAATTTCAGGAGGGATTTGTACTGTATTGGCAAGCTCGAGGTGAAGTTCTCGAAACCAGAGAGCAGAGAAATCACCCAGTTCATCAAATGTGGCTGTACAATCCAACAGTATGGCAAACACCCCAGCTTCATGATAAAACTTCTGGAGTTCCTCAACGTCTGAACTGGTCAAACACGATAATAGAACATGAACGTCAGCCAAGCTTATGATATCACACGCCTCTCAATCACTCCTAGTTGCCCATTACCTGTCAAGATCTTTCTTGAATGAAAATAATGCTGAAGACGCCGTTCCCTTGCCATTCATATCCCCCATGGATCGTCTTGCATAAATGGAGTCTACTAGAGTCCGTAGAATTTGGATTTGGCACAAAGATGGACTCGCTATTCGATCCGGGAGTTGGGAGAACTTGCGCTCCTTGCGTTTTTCTTAAAGTCACTTGCCAACACTTCGCAATCGACCCAATCGCCGCACTATCAGTAAAAGTAACAACACAGAATGAGTGGCCTGAAAATACAAGGGACATAAGCTAGCGTTCAGCTTACCGTTGTGCGGATATCGTGGAGAAGCTTTGTGCACGCCAGCTTGCGCTTATCCGCCCGGTGTAGTATTGGGAGGAGCGTGTGCTGGACAAACTTTTGAATCTTATGGTACACAACTCGGCGCACACTATTCTCAATTTTAAGTTGGAACTCCCAAAAGCTGTATCACCGACTTCACCCCATAAATAATATCCGCCATAGCCTGCCACTCCTCACCCGAATAATTATGTTTTGTAACGCGTTCGTATTCGAAAAAGGGATTGTCTGTGGGTGTTCCCGCTTCCTCACGTATCGTGTCGGTGGCTTCCGGATTCTGTTAGAGGTAGGCTACTATGTTACTTATTACATATCCCAATTGTAATGATGCATGGAAAGTTACAGTACCTGGTACTTCCACGCCAAGAACAGCAAAAAGCTGGACTTCCACTTGTGTAAATATCCGATTCCAGCAACTACCACTTCGTACAGCTTTCCATGCTGTTCCAACGTGAACTCAGATCCCATGTTCTAAAAGGTAAGCTCGAGTTCAGTTCCATGTTATAAGGAAATAGCAGTAATACATTTTACCAGATTCAGCGCGTACATCAACCGTGGAAGGAAGGACTGGCAAGTCTCTTTGTAATCACGTGAAGCAGCCACAATATCGAACATTGTTTCCCGAGATTTTGCTGACGAGGCAATATCTATCGGCTCCACTTTAGAACCCCTTGGGAAAGTTGCAATTTTACTGGCTTGATGCTAGCTTCGTGGAGCATTGGAATAACAAGAAATCGAGCAATTATTTTCCCAGCCTAAACAGTACTGTTAGAATAATGACGCGCCTAGAAACACGTGCAGTAGAAAATCCTACTTGAATATATGCGTACCGCCTCGAGAACTTTCTTGTCCGCTCCAGGTATTGTACCAGTTTTCTTCCAAGTCTCGGATCCCTCCAGAACTACGAGCAGATACGACAATGCTCTAATGTACTTGAATGTGTTGCTTGGTGTCGTGCAGGTATCATCCTTCACATGACTGACGCAATGCCGTAAAAGCAGGTAAGTGACTTGGTCATATCTACAAAACGCACATTGTTTGTTAGTCCGATCGGCGAAAACATAGTAAACTAAAAAGCTTACCGTTTGACGTTCGTCAAGTTATGCCGCAAGGAGTCCCACACCGATCCTTTCGCCTGGTAGGAGCTCCCCATAAATTCTTGTAGCCTTACAATATCCCTTTCCACCGACTCTGCATCCGGTAGATCCGCTTTAACATGTTGAAACACTCTACAGTCACATATTATTTTCACATATATGTTCAATCTCAATTCCAACCGCTCTTCTTACCTTTTAAACACCGTAAAGTCATTTCTAAGACTGCTTTTAGTGTCGTTCAGATGATTGAGCTGCAAGATTACATCCATGACATCCACAAGCGCGTCCATCATGACGTCTGGGATGACTCTGGTCATGTTTTCGTGCACTGTCGTCCTCTGGATATTATCGCTCAAAAGCACCACAGCTTGAGCGCAAAACTCACTCAGCTGCTTTATCTTGTCCACTTGTGGCTGTAACACTAGAAATTCAAGTTAATCTCAATTGATAATATTAAAATTGGAGACATGAGCAACCCGTGAAGAGCGCTTGGTAGTATTGCTTGATCTTCTCGGGGTCTACTGTGGCCACTACGGGCGGGAACGCTCTGGCACAACTTCTGGAGCAGTAGATAGAGCGCACCAGATCCCTGCCCTCCACGCTCTTGCCCTGTAGCTGGCGCACGACCTTCATCTCCTCGGCAAATAGGAAGCCGCTGGCAACTTCGTGCGCGTTGTCAGCTGCTGTGGTCGTAGGAAGACGCAGAGCAGTAGCAGTGCATCCCCTCCGGTCTTGTGACTGGTTGGAGAGCAGCAAGATGCAGCGAACGCGTGCAACGCGCCCAGCGAGCCGCCCGAGCCGATCTCCATCGGATTTTGCTAATGACCTTTCAAGATAGTAAAATGCTCTGAAAAGATTGTAGCAAATTGAAGTGCTTCGTTTAACGGCAACCAAAGCATTCAAGTTCGCGTGACGGACATCTCCCAAATCACTGATCGGCAGTATTTCACTGTGGAAATTAACATGTGATTTGATTGATCACTTGGAAGACGTGTGAGGCGGGACCGCTTCAAAAAGCAGTACGCGGTGTTTGCAGTTTGCACGATGGGAGGATCGTGCGCGGTGCTAGCCAAACTTGACCGCGGTTGAACTTTGTCGATCCATCCCGGCCTAGTGAACTAGCACAGCTCAATCTTTATCTTTGCTGTCAAACACGTATTCAAGTCGATAGAAGTTCAATTGTGCCTGTATGTGAGGCTCATTCGGTACAATTTGTTGTTTCAACTCTGGCCAAATTCCGCGGATGCTTGCTCGACAAGAGTCATTTTCCAATTTGCTCTCAAAAGAGCAATCCATCACCGACTTCTTCGCATCGACTTCTCCATCTCGTCCTATGACGGCATCGGTAGTGATACCAGTCAATCGCGTCTCGCTCGATTCCGAGCCAACCGAGGGCAGTCGCACGTACGCCATCATCGTCTGCGTGTTCGCGTCACTCGGTGGCTTCTACTTCGGATATGACCAGGGAGTGACGAGTGGCGTTTTGATCATGGACAGCTTCCTGAACGACTACTGCGTCGGGTGGCACAACTTCACGTATGCGGATTGCACCAAGTCGTCTTCGGACCTGCCTGGGGAATGGACGACGTTTACGGTCTGGTACAACGTGGTGTACAATCTCGGCTGTCTCGTGGGGGCCCTGTTCGGCGGCTACATCGCTGACAAGTTTGGTCGCCGCGCCACCATCTCGTCGGCGGGTTTGCTCTTTTGCGTTGGAACGAGTTGGGTGTGCTTCAACCCTGCTCAACAGCACGGGCTGATGTACATCGCGCGTATCGTTCAAGGTCTTGGTGTCGGCAACTCGTCCTTCTCACTACCGATTTTCGGGTCGGAGATATCCCCCAAGGAGCTCCGCGGTCGTCTGTCCGGGCTCATGATCATGCCTGTCACCTTTGGCCAATGCCTCGCCAACCTCATCAACATCCTGGTGGAGAACAACGACAAGAGCTGGCGAATCAGTAACGCCGTGTCGATGATCCCGCCCATTATCGTCATGCTTGGCATCTACTGCGTCCCCGAGAGCCCTCGATGGACCTACCAGCACAAGGGCAAGGAGAAGGCTGCTGCCGTGCTGAGACGACTGCGCCAGACCGAGCACGTGGATCACGAGCTGACTGCGATCGGAGACCAGATCGCACAGGAAGAGTCTAGTGGCTTGAGGCTCAAGGAGCTCTGGGAGGCGTCCGTGCGCAAGCGTGTGGTGATCGCCATGACGTTCCAACTGCTGCAACAAGCCACCGGCATCAACCCCATCATGACGTACGGCTCGCTCATCTTCAAGGACATCACCGGCGCCGGCATCTACTCGTCGCTGCTGCTCACCGCAGTCAACTTCCTGAGCACGATGCCGGGGCTGTTCATGGTGGACAAGTTCGGTCGGCGCTACATGGCGATCCTCGGGGCCGTCGGGATGGTGCTCGGCCACCTCTTTGCCGCCGTCCTGTTCACCGCCATCTGCGACGGCAACGTCGACAGCGCCGGGTGTCCCCGAGTGGGCGGCTGGTTCATCTGCATCGGCACCGCGCTCTTCGTGTTCAGCTTCGCGACGTCGTGGGGTCGGTGCCCTGGATCTACTGCTCGGAGATCTTCCCGCTCCATGTGCGAGCGACGGCCGTGTCGCTCTCGACCGCCGCCAACTGGGTCGGAGGCGCGCTCATGACGGAGGTCGTCAAGCTCTTTCCGTATCTGAACATCAACGGCGTCTTCTTCCTGTTCGCCGGCCTGGCCTTCCTCTGCGGGCTGTTCGTCTACTGCTTCTGTCCGGAGACCAAGGGGATTCTGCTCGAGGACATCGAGGAGCTGTTCCACCCTCGGACGAGTGCCAAGTCGCCTGGATTCGCCGAGATCAAGAGTCCGAGTGTCGCGGTGTAATGTGAGAATGTTGGTCAACAAGTTGCTGTTGAAGTTGCCTTGTTGTATCCACTGTACTTAGCTTCGCAGCGCGAGTCGAGTCGAGTCGAGTCGACTCCGTCTGCAGAGCAAGACGATTGGAAGACAAAATGCGTCTCGAGTTGAAGACGACTGCAGATCCTTGCGATGAAGGAACACTACGCCTTGTTAGCGCCGTGTTGCGGTGTGCTGGCTCGTAGACTGTTCTGCAGTGGGAATGTCGTTGACAGAGAGAGTTGGATCGATGACAAGAGGACTCTGGAGATCGACATGGCGGGCGTACAAGATTTCTCCGTCTATGGTGGTAAATGGCCACTTGCTTCCACATGGGGATCACAACGCAAAGAACGAGTGAAGCGGCGGTACTGTTGGCTGCTGTGGCTCGACAACTCCAGATACAAGACGGTGACTAAAGTGCAGATGCATCGACGCCTTGAATACCTGGAGGTAGTTGCACCTTTGGAGGAAGACACTACATGGCGACTTTCAACGCGTTCGAGTCAAAGCCGATTTGGAGACCGAAGGAACTGCTTTCAATGCAGAACAAAGCTGCGTTTTTACTAGTATATTCTCATTTGATGCTGAAGGAACGTGTGCTACCGTAAATCCATGCGCATCGACAGATAGGCCTGGAGTTCCTTGGAAGACCAAAAATTGAAAGAGATAATGCGTTCTCATGGGGATGATCAACTCACATGTGAATATCAAAAACAAATGTATTTCTGAGCAGTGATCGTGGAGAACTGATGAGAAGCAGGCTGCCAGATGTGAAACAACTCACACGCTTGGCGACTACATTGACTCCTCACTGTTGACTTCCAATGAACCACAGACCATACCGTCGAACTTTCACGGCATTCTTCACGCGATAACCTTTTCAATTGTCTTGAGCAGTACCTGGTTTTCCACTGCGTCAGCATTCAACCCGAAAAACTCCGCTCGTTGGCCAGGAGTAGACAAATCCAACAACAACACTTCATGGATACGAGTACAGCAGCAAGGTGCCACCTTGCCATTCTCTCCGACGACACTCTTCAACTCGTCGGATATGCCAGTGGCACACAGAATAAGCACGTTCGTCATGAAGCCAAGCACCGTCCTCGTGTCCTTATCGAATCTTCCTAGCAGATTGTTGAATTGATAGCACTGGTTTTCAAATGCGTCCAGCCCTGTTTTACTGAAGCTGTAGTTTCCCACATGTAACCCCGCCATCAACGTCTCGCCTTCTTTTCGACGAGTTTTGGCCTTTCGGTTTGAGCTGTGCTTTCGCTTTCCATTTCCTGAGAGTATGATTTTTCACGACGCTCCATGAGGATGGCATCCGGAGAGAGATTCCGGCAGAAACTCAAAACACAGCGACGCGAAATCGCGGTTATCGGGAGGTTTGGCTGACACCAGAAGCTTGCTAATCTGCTGCATCAGCAGTGGCCAGTCCGCGGAGAGAACGGTGGGTGTGTCCACCGACAAATACCCTTCAGATATTTCCTTAGAGTCATCGGTACGCTTAGGCAGGTGCCGCACATGGGCCGAAAATCGGCGATTGCCCTCGTTAAACCTCGAGTTCTTGCTGAAAAAGGCTGGTAGCGCTTTCGCGGGCTTCACTCTCGACGCAAACAATTCCTGGGATCGCTTCAGACAGATCCACTTCAACGCCTCCGAATCATCAAGCCACACGAGATGTTGCGTATCTTTGACAAATGAGATGTACTCGCGCAGAGGAAATGCCAAGCTCGCAATTTCCCTCTTCACTTCAGGCAGTACGAATATTTTTGCCTTGGTCACACTTCCTTCCCAACCGAGATGGCATCGATCCACTACCTGCGCGTACGTTGTCGCCTTGCCAGTGTCGTCCACAGCCGTTTCCATGAGGTCGATGGTTTCATGGCTTGTTAGCAGCTTCAGCACGACGGATCGAAACTTTGGTATAGCACGGGAAATGTCGATCGAGTCTGTATGCTCAATCTTCGAGGACTTGACTGTCTCGAGATCCGCGTGCGTCTTGATCGTTTGCAACAGCTGACAAAGCGTTCGTGGATGACCAGCAGACTTATCGAACAGAGTTTGTGCTGCTGCTTTGATAGACTTCAGCCCCCATTCTTGGTCCAGCGTTGTACTGCTACCAGCTTGAACGACTGTATTGCTCAGAACTGCTTCGATAGCATCAGGCTGTACGAGATCCAACCGCAGCCCAGTGAACTTGTACGGCCCTCTACAACTCGTCTCGTGTTCCCATGTGGAACGCTCTCGAACGGATTGGAGAAGCCGTCCATAACCACTCAGTAAGAAATATATCTTGGAGATTTCCACCCACGACTGCAACACGCGCTTGAAGAATTTGTGGAAGAAGTCACTTGACGCTGCATCGCCCTTCCAACCACTAAACCAGTCATCAACATTATCCAAAACAATGAAAAGGGGGCCTAGCAGCTCTACCGCGCTGACTGCAAAGGAAACGAGATTGGCCGACGGGTCTGGCAGCATCGTCATCTCGGAAACATCTACCAGCTGCCTCTTGACGGCCTCCAGCACCAAAGAGTTGGCGTCCTGGCAGGTCATCCCGTCCATAGCAACCACAGGAGAAACTGCATTTATAATGATCGTTCGACATCGGCAGAGCTCGGCTTGAAACGTATTGCGTCTTGCTTCTGGCCACTTTTTTCGACACTTGGCAATGTACTGCTCCGCGAACGCCGTCTTGCCCATTTCAGACATGTTTTACTCCTATCAGCAACAGGAAGCGAACGGGAATGTCTTCTTCTTCTCCAAGGTTCTCAGTCGACACGTGGCACTTCTCCTTCAGTAAATAAATCCGCCCTTGTGATCCACTCGTCCGAGGGTGGAACAGCTCCTCGATGTCCTCGAGCAGAATCCCCTTGGTCTCCGGACAGAAGCAGTAGACGAACAGCCCGCAGAGGAAGGCCAGGCCGGCGAACAGGAAGAAGACGCCGTTGATGTTCAGATACGGAAAGAGCTTGACGACCTCCGTCATGAGCGCGCCTCCGACCCAGTTGGCGGCGGTCGAGAGCGACACGGCCGTCGCTCGCACATGGAGCGGGAAGATCTCCGAGCAGTAGATCCAGGGCACCGACCCCACGACGTCGCGAAGCTGAACACGAAGAGCGCGGTGCCGATGCAGATGAACCAGCCGCCCACTCGGGGACACCCGGCGCTGTCGACGTTGCCGTCGCAGATGGCGGTGAACAGGACGGCGGCAAAGAGGTGGCCGAGCACCATCCCGACGGCCCCGAGGATCGCCATGTAGCGCCGACCGAACTTGTCCACCATGAACAGCCCCGGCATCGTGCTCAGGAAGTTGACTGCGGTGAGCAGCAGCGACGAGTAGATGCCGGCGCCGGTGATGTCCTTGAAGATGAGCGAGCCGTACGTCATGATGGGGTTGATGCCGGTGGCTTGTTGCAGCAGTTGGAACGTCATGGCGATCACCACACGCTTGCGCACGGACGCCTCCCAGAGCTCCTTGAGCCCCAAGCCACTAGACTCTTCCTGTGCGATCTGGTCTCCGATCGCAGTCAGTTCGTGATCCACGTGCTCGGTCTGGCGCAGTCGTCTCAGCACAGCAGCAGCCTTCTCCTCGCGCTTGTGCTGGCAGGTCCATGGCAAAAGGTGACTGGCATGATCATGGAGACAGCCGCGATTTGCACCGTCGCGTGGTCATTCCGCGGGTGTTGCTTGGCTACCGGGAGAACGAACCGATGCAGCAAGCGTTTGCTACCCGCAGGCAACGTGCACCGCCAACTTGGCACTGCTCTCACGTGGTGCTCCGCGCACACTGCTTGGGTGTGTACCGGCCAGGTGTCCTTGACGACGTCCTTTGTAGCCATTTGGATCTTGTCCGTGACGGCGGCGCGTCTTCCACACATATCGACATTTAATCCCTGTCAAACCACTCGTTCTGATTTATCACTTTCACCGGGATTTACACAGCATTCGCGTGGTGTTACACAGCGTAGTGGGGTTACATGATGTACCCGTGGGGTTACTTAAGGGTTAGGGTTTCTTCGCTCATTTTTGTCCACTAGCAACCTCGGAATCCTGGACCAGCCAGCAGCTAACGTTCTCACTCTCGAAAAAGCTCGCGCCAAGACCGCCCAAGCCCCCCTCTCAAGTTCTCTCGACGCCATGGAGAAGGTGCAAGTGTACATGGACAAGTGGGCCAAGGACCTGGATAAGTTCCCGGTGCTGCAGCAGGCGCAGGATGCCACGGGCGTGGAGAAGCTGTACCTGGTGGCCGGCGGCTCGGCGCTCGTGCTGCTGCTGCTGCTCGTGGGCTTCGGCGCGGGGCTCATCTGCAATCTGGTGGGCTTCGTGTACCCGGCCTTCTGCTCCTTCAAGGCCATCGAGTCGGAGGACAAGCGGGACGACGTGCAGTGGCTCACCTACTGGGTCGTCTACGCCTGCTTCAACATCGTCGAGGT
Source organism: Phytophthora quininea (assembly GCA_011947345.1). Classification (NCBI taxonomy): domain Eukaryota; phylum Oomycota; class Peronosporomycetes; order Peronosporales; family Peronosporaceae; genus Phytophthora; species Phytophthora quininea. The sequence continues at coordinate 23,639 of JAAVTG010000159.1, forward strand.
CTTTGCGGACTTCCTGCTCTACTGGATCCCCTTCTACTACGCCTTCAAGCTGGGCTTCCTGCTCTGGCTCTTCATGCCCTCCACGCTGGGCGCGTCCTTCCTGTACCAGCACTTCCTGGCGCCCTTCCTCAAGTCGCAGGAGTCGCGCATCGACCGCGCCATGAAGGAGGCGGTCAGCAGCGGCGGCGCCGTCATCTCGGACATTAGCGGAGTGGCCAGAGACATTGGCAAGGACGTGACCAAGGCCGTGGCCTCCAAGATCGTCGACAACTCGACCAAGTAGATGGACCCAGCCCCTGTTTGTGCTGTTGGGCACTCCGTCCCCTCTTCTCACAGAGAAGCTGGAGACAAGTAGAGTGCCCAGCCACATGTTCTAAGTTAGCTCGCTTTGTTTGAACCTCTCTGATAATCAACTGGTTGCCCTTGCTAGTTGAGAGATCTTACAGTTGGTCTTTATAACCGGGTGGTCAGTAACGATACTATTCATTATCCTCAAGTGATCCTTGTCTTGACCATGAGCGGCGCGTCGTACGCTGCATGGGCCAAGTTCGACGTGGAGAAGGAGCTGAAGCGCGTGGACGAGGCGGAGCAGCAAGAGAAGCAGCAGAGGCGGCTCCAGAAGCAGGCGCAGGCCAAGGAGAACGTCGAGAGTTCGGCGGTGCAGGCCGCACAGCAGTCGGCGGACGTTCTGGGAGCGCAGGCGGCGGTGGCGGCCTTGAAGGCCAAGAAAAAGGTAGAAAGGGCAGGAAGCAAGACGATAAAGATGGAGAGACGATCGAGGAGGAGAAGGCCAAGAAATTACAAGCCAAAGCAGACCTATTGGCCAAGAAACAGAGGCTACTGCAGCAAGTGATGGAGAACCGCCGTTTGGGGAGAATTTACTGGCAAAGAGAGAGCTGGGGAGATGCTAAAAGCAAGTTTAAAGTGGCATTAACTGGAGTGCAAGAGCTGGAGACATTATCTCCAGAATTACTGCAAGTTGAGGACCACAAGAGTGAGGAAGGACCAAAGACCAACCAAGAACCAAGTCAGGAGCATGAGCATGCGGAGAAAGACGACAGTCATCATTGTGGGGAGAACTGCGCACATGAGCATAAGAAGAAGGAGACCAAAAGCCTGTGGAAGTGCTGCCGAAAGCAAACGACCTGCTGGCGATCATCAAGATGTTTTACAAAGATGTGTACATGGGGATCGGGCGCTGTAATCTTGAAGAAAGACAACTGGCAGCAGCGTCCGAGGCGTTTAAGGAAGTGCTGCTATTAGATGACACGCACCTGACAGCGTGGGTCAAGAGAGGAGAGACCTTTGAGCGGATGGAGGCCCCGCTGCTGGCCATGCTGCACTACAATCGCGTTGTCAACTTGGTACGTAGAATTTCGATGCCTGTTGGGCTCTGGTGTTGTGACATAAAGATTATGGAGACTAGGATTCCGACCACGACGAAGGAAAGGAGGGTCTTGAGCGAGTCAAAGCGAAACTACTGATATCAGGCGACACGTCCAATGGTCCAGTGATCTTTTCAGCGTATTTATATTGTCATCTGACTAACTTTTGCATGCTGTGTTGATATTGACCAGACAAAGCGAAGATTCTAAATGCAGTGTCAGCGTATACCAATGACCAGACCTTGAAACATATTCTCGAGCGGATTGACTGGGTATTCGAAGAAGCCAACGTGCTGGCGGCTGAAAATTTTTACGATTACTCGAGCGCAAAATATCAAGTTGTGCTCGGCTGTATCGAGGCAGTGAAGGCTCGTCCTGAGCTATTCACTACAAACGAGGAAACAGTATCGGTTGTCCTTCGTGAGGTAAACACTATGCACTGATCAGCCAAATCATTCTTCTAATATTTTCAATACTTAACACAGATCGAGGTGTCCTGCCACTTGAACATCGTCAACGGCTACCTGGAAATGCACCGCAATTTCTTAAGCGGCTTAAGCCATTGCGAGCAGGTCGTGCAGCTCGACAGCTGTCACCCGACTTGCTACTTTCGCATGGGCCAGCTGTACCAAGCTCTGCACAACTATGAGAAGGCTCTGGGGAGCTTCAAAACAGCGGAAAACCTACTAACCAAAGGACAATACGACGAGGATCAACGCAAGAAAATGTTGACTACACTCGCCAAGGAGATCGACAAGTGTGAATTCGATCGCAATCAGTATGATATCGGGTATCTTCGGTCTCTAGCCTCTAAATAATAAAAATTGTATCGGGGATCATTTGAAGAACTGCTCTTCCTCGCCATAGTCTTCTTCGTCGGAAGATGGATGAGTCACAATTCGCGACGCAATGTCGTCGACGACCCTGCCACTTTGAGGGAAGTAAGTGTAGACCGGAGGTCGAGACTCGTCCTGGACTGACAGACCGCTTGCCGAAGTATCTCGCTGGGCCGGATATTCGCTCCGCAGTCCACGTGAAGACAAATCCTGGTGCAGTTGTTCCGCTTTCTTACGCGCTTGGAAGAGAACGTCGTCATCTTCAAGCAAAGCGTTGATATCGGCTGCCGTCTTGCGAACACCCGCGCCAATGTCCAAGTGTTGACTAAATTCGTATTGTTCGTACTCGTATTTGTTGTAGTCCTCTGCGAGTTCCAATAGAAACGAGCTTCTGGCAGGTTCGCGACAGTCCTTGAGCACTTGAGACGACCCATTGATCAGCAAATACTGCAGTAGATTCAGTGCCTACAAAATACCCATTAGATGGCAACAAACTATTTCTTTCTTTGGCAAAGTATATTTTACCTTCTTCATCATGTTGGGGTTGTGCTGGTGGTCGATTAGGATCTCCCAAATCCGCATCTGAATGTATGGACAGTCCACCACGTTCTTGGTACGCGACGCCAGATCTGTCAGCACGAATGTCGGGATAGCCACAGCCTGACGGTTCTTGGGACTGAACGACACGATACTGTCTTCTTCCAGCGGCAAATACTGGTCCAGTAAAATCTCCACAGGCGACTTGGGCTCCCCGTTCAACGCCGCCTTGACAATCTCCACCACTTCTTCCAACGCAGCTTTCAACCGGTCCATACTAGCGCTCTTCCTGCCAACTTGTCGAATGACATGCAAAAAGTTGCCTTTTATAGCTCACTTCAACTTGAATATATTTATAGCTACCGGTATTTTGACAAGGCCGTCGATAAGTTCCAAAATTTATTGTGAATGAGCTGTTGCTACAATTACAATTGGTTTGTTGGTGATGATGAGTTGTGATTTTGCTTAGTTTGTGAAGATGTTCGGCAGCAGCCGCAGCGTCTGCGCAGTTGGTGTCAATACATTGTATTTGCTGGAGCACTGCGGAATAGCTGCTACATTCACCCAACCATCCAAGACTTTCCGTTAAACGATCCACCGTGCACGGCACCAGAGCCAGCAACTTGGACTCGACTTTCGCACATCAGCACGTGTTGCTCAGGAAAATGAAAGCTACATTTTGGGCGAAAAGCAACATTTTGATCCTGCCTTGTCTGACCAGACATGTTTGCTGGCCGCGATCGCGCAGGTCCGTCAAGGTCGTCTATCCGGTGATTGCGACAAGATACTTTCGCTCTGCAAGATGGCGACGCTGCCGTCGGATACAATTGGTGATCCAAATCTTCTTGTACCTCTAACCTTGAAGCTCAGTGCACGTGCAAAATGGAATTATCAAACTCGCCATTTCTACGACGTTGTCCAGTCCGGCGCGTTTGAACACTGCTGTCGACTGCGATTGATCGGATGAACGTCTCTGGTCCAGCAGGCCTCCGCAGGCGTCTTGATCTCGCCATTCGATGAAGTCTTGGCAACTTGTTGAATGCCACGTTGCAACAAATTGACAACTTCAAACCAGGCGGCAAACATGGCTACATCCTCGAGTGATCTTGTTACCCAAGGTGATCTTAGCATATTTGACGACAAGCCACTGCAACACACAACCAGTTGTCGACGCTGTCGAGAATGATGTGCAGTTATCCGACGGTGGGGGCATTGGAACGGCAAACATCTACAATCTGAAGGAATACAATACGTTTGTTCACACACCCGTAGACTTGGCGGACAGGGTGCGTGCTTGCTTGAGAGTTGGTTTGCCGTAGAGTTGCGCCTGCTCACTGGCCATCATCGTCACCAGCAAGGTTGTTGGTCCGACACAAACCCGACAAAGACGTCGACCAGGTCTGGCAGCAGAAATTACCAAATGTCCTAGTTACAATCGTCGGATCGACGACGAGCGCGCTTGACATTCGACGGAGCTGTGCAAGTTATGCCAGCAAACATGTCACGTCAGACAAGGCGGCATCTTGCTGCAGTCATTTTCCAGTGCGGGAATCGAGTCCTCGTCGGAGGGACTTGGATGGGCCATAAATTATGATCCATAATCACCTTATCGGATGCTCATGAACGGCAGGCCGGGAATGTCTCTCTGGTCTGCGCAGGGAAATTTGCTGCTGTCGCGTCAGATTCAACTTTATCGACACGGTTTTGATCTTCTCCTGGCATCCGGACGTGCAGTACGGGCAAGATCACGTTTTTTTCAGTTTGCCTTTGCTAGCTAGGGCACGGAAAATTGCTGCTGGATTCGTTCAAGTTACCATGCTCACCAATTCTGCTCCGTTATCCAGTGCGACGCCCTCAAACAGCAACATTTCGATGCCGACTGCGATTTAGTTAATCCGGTGGAAGCCATCGATGAGTAGATGCGACATAGTTTTACTACTAGTCGAGCTACAGTAATTTACAGCGCGCGGCGAGACTGTCATCTAGCCTCGTCCAAGGCAACAGATGAAGGAGCCTTGCAATTACGAACATGTCGCTACTAATCGGTGCAGCTTGCCGTTGAAGACGTGGCAGCATGTCGACGTCATTTGCTCAACAGCACCACAAGCGGCAACGGACGACAAATCGTTTGATGAAGCTAGGATCGCGACCACCACTTGCAGGGTAACATACCCGGCATTTGTGCCGAGATCTGCGGTCAAAATTTCTACAGCGAGCCAATTCAACATGTACGACTGGCCAACCCCATCCTATCTTTTGTCTAGTCTTAGTGCAGGGCCTGCTAGACCAAGTCCCAATCTCAAGATTCTTCAGCGTCGGTATCGCTTCCTTTGCAGGTCGAGGCAGATTTTCGCTTAACGGCGATGTGGTTTTGTGTTTGTGCAGCATAGTTCCATGCTACTGTACATGCTACGATTTCGGTCTGCAAGTTCCGAACCCATTTGCAGCTCTCCCAGCTGTGCTTCAGGTTTGGGAGCTTACCACTTCCCGCTGTTCGAAGCATAGCCGATGCAGCACCGCCGAACAGCATGCACGATTTAACATTTTTGTTGGTCGCCGCTCTCATCGTTGAAGTGTGAAATGTATCAAGGCAGAGTCTGAACGAATCCAGGCAGAGTCTGAGCGACACATCCGAGCCGAGCTCCATCTGGGCGAGCATGATCGCAATCCAATCTTCCCAGAGCATCTCGCCTGGTCTCCTGCAAAAACACGTTTCTCCACGCAAAAATTCTCGCGTTGGAACTCGACCGGGTGCTTTGAAACGCGACCTTCGTCGCCGTTAAACCAACAATTTTGTTGTTGTCCGGCCGAAGTGAATTAATAGGTGGGGCGAGTAAATATGGCATGATAGCACTGGAGCTGGAGGACTTGGAAGATCGCCGAGCGAGAAGCTGCTAGAGTGACGAATGGTCAGCTCGTGACAAACTCTTGCTGCAATATTACTAAGAGGTCTTTCAGTTGAAAACAATTCACACCTAACTTTATTTACTATCGGTACTCCAAATGACTCTATCGTTCACAGCGTCTAAAGTGCTCTACTACCCTAAGAGCGTCCTAACTAACGTTCAGTCTCACGTTCAGATCCAAATGGCCGCCCTCCGGCGAATGCGGGATCCAAATGAGTAATGAACCGCCCCTCTGCCTGGAAGCCCCAGGAACCCTGGACGCCAGCGGTCCAGGTACAACGTCTTCCCTGCCAATGCGGTGACGTTTGATGTCCAGGTTGCATTACCTCCGGCCTTGACGTCGATCTCGTCGATCTTGGTGCCACCGGACATGATGTTAACCGTCACGTCCTTTGTATCTTTGCTTGTGAAGTTGATGATGACGTCGCCGTCGCCTTCTCTCTTCCAGGACATGGTGCTGCCGTTGAAGGCGTCTTGAACCGTGCGCAATCCCAACGTGCTGGGATCGGTGCCGTCATCAATCTGGCCCATGAACTGTGTCGGCCCGCAAATGGTCTCCAGGTATTCGGCAAAGAGACCGGTGAGACCGGTGAGATCGAAACCCGTGACGGCGACGGAGATGAAGATGCGGTCCATCGCCCAGTAGATCTTGCCGTTCCGCTCCATGGTGGTGGCGTTGTTGCTGGTCCCCTTGGAGATCAGGTCGTTGATCATGATGGAGTAAGCCTTGCGCAGTTGCGCGCGCGTCGCGTACGCCGTCTTCTCGTTGGACTCCTCAATCAGCTGCGGCATGCAGTTGTTGGTCACCGTGGCGATATCGTACTTGACGAGGTCCGACTCGGACATCTTGATGCGCAGCTCGTCGTCCGTGATGGCCGGGTTGTCCTTGCGATACTGGCCGACGGTCAGCCACGTGCGGTCGTTCAGCGCCCTGAGGTCGTATCCGCAGGTCGACTCCGACTTCATGGCGTCTTTGAGGTAGCCGATCTCCGTGTCGTTGATCGTCTCGGCGGCCACGGTGAAGTTGGCGCCGGTCAGGAAGGCCTTGAACTTGTCCCAGCCAGACACGATTTCCTTGTTGTACGCAATGATGTTGATGAGGATCCACTCGAAGGTGACAAGCACTCGGCCGGCGACATCGAGCCACTGCGGGACGTCGATGCCCTTGCACATGTAAATGGCCATCGGCAGGTCCGTCACGACGTTGTTGGACTGGTACAGCAGGTTGAGGATCTTGTCCTGCGAGGCCGTCGGGTCCGTGATCTTGATAGTACGCACGTAACGCATGATGGCTCTCACCACACCGATCATCATGAGTCCGCATTCGAGCACCGTTCGGATCCAGCGTTCCTGCTTGACGAGGTTCAGCGCGATGGCGACGGCGGCACCACCCATGGCGGTACCGATTACAGCGGTGGTCTTCCATATCACCTCACTCTTGCAGTCGTCGTTCTGTCTGATGCACTCGAGGCCGCACTCGATCGGGTACTCCATGGGGCACTCGGTCCAGCAGGTGCCTGTGAGTTTGTGGCGGTTAAAGTTATACGGACAGGTCTTCATGATGTGGGCCTCCCGATAGCAGGCCGAGTCCGGAGCAATAGATTGAGGACCGACCCAGTTGCGGTAGGTCGACTCGATGCCGCTTTTGGCTTCAGTGGGTTTGGCCAGCACAAGTCCGTTGGTCGAGATGCCGGTCGAAGACACGTCGAGGTAGGAGCCCGATGCTGATCCGGTTGAGTCGACGTCCGATCCAGCACCGGGCGAAGCTTCAGTGGAGGCGTCTGAAGGTTCTGAAGCCGATCCTGATTCCGAATCGAAGAGTGACGGCGACAACCTCTTGACTTCCGGTGAGATGGTCTTTCCTGTGCGATTGAAAGCTCCTTTGGTCACGGCGTTGGAGCCTGAAGAAGACTTGTCATCGTCGTCGTCGTTCCAGAATGTCCAGTCGAACGCCGAGGCGCCGACCAAAGTGGCCACGAGGACCAGAATCGCGAGCCCCACCCGCGATCGCTTCATGCCGGTCGACTAGCGGCTCTGTGTAACTGCTTGAACGCAAGTTCTCGAGTGAAAGCGAGACTGCAAAAGGAAAATGAACTATCAAGACCAACATCTGCCCGTGTGTTCATACCGTACAGTCCGGTGCTGAAGATGGGAGGGGTTGGTCGAGATCACTTGGATGATCACCTTGTAAATTTGCCCTCAGTTGAGGGACGTCAGCCGGTTGCACTTCTATAGGCAGGTGCTCGAGTATTGGGTCGTCGCGGCGTGCAAGGACCGACGAGATACGCTTCAGGATCGGCAACGTGGCAACGTTGGCTGCTTGGGGCGAGGAAACTTGGGGCCCGGCGCACGTAACGTCCGTTTATCTCGATATCCGATTAGACGTGACCTTGCGCCAAAAGCTACGAGCGCCCCGAACAGCATAAACGAAAGATTGTATTTCTTCCGAGGTAAATATGCCTTCTTCCCCACGTTTCCGACTCGGCTGAGCCCTGAACAACCTCGAGGCAGACCAACTTGTCTGGAAGCCTGTGCGGATCGATATCGTCGCCTTCGTCTGGTTTATAGAGGTGGGGTTGGTGGTTTGCTTGAGCTTGAAGAAGGCAAGGATGGTGCACGGTGGTGCGAGCCGAACTTGAAGTCACGAGCAGTTTCTGAAGCACCGGGCAGCGCCAAGCCAGCAGCGCAAGCAAAGTTCATATGGATACTAAGCGCAAAAATGAATGGCAAAAATACGCTGGTCGTCATCTTTCGGGATGGGCGCTCGAGCATGCCGAGCAAGAGGTCTTGTTTGCATACAACTCACTTACCGATCTCGTGAGTTAACAAGCCCTTATGCCAGGCACATGACAGGTCATAAGCTAAAGTTTAGCTGATCGTAAGTTGTTTTCTTTTTTAGAAGGCGAAATCACACAAGAAATTCACATGGTCCGAATGAAACCAGCTACAAAGTTCAGAGTTTCTCCAAATCTTGGCAGCTGGAGAGGTTTCAATATTCAAAAGCACAGTTGAGTCCGCCTGTAGTCAATTCAGCGATATGGAGACTACCAAGTAATCAGCGACAGATGCAAGCGTGTTTCCCGTGGGTTCCCGGCAACGTCGGAGACTCCTCTTGACGGACCGAGTGCTCGTCGGAGTCGTGAACTCGAAAGTTGGAGAGGTTGCTAAGATCCACATGGCAGTCGAGGACGTTTTTTTGCTAGACGGACGACGGCGCAGTTCTGCAGGCCCGTTCAAAGTCTTGGCGACGTTGGGAAAGATGCTGTTTTTTCAATGTGGTGCCTTGACGACAGCTAAATTTCTGTTGACGTCGGACGCTAGATCGGATTACTGCGCTAGATCCTGGAGAATGACAGCCATCGGTCTCCAGTCGCTCTCGTTGGATTCCTTTTCGACCGTACTGAATTGCGCACTGGTCACCATCAGAGCCCGTGGACCAGCCTTGAGTCTGAATTTTCGATGGAGCGCACCGGATGGAATGTTGCAACAGTCGGGCGAGCCAGATGCCTCAGGAGCTGTCATTTCTGGTGGTTGGACTTGTAAATTACAAGTCCAACCAATGTAAACTCCGATCGTTGTTGAAGTTCCTGCCCGAAAGGCGTCTCTAGCCGCTGAAATCCTGCAAGACACGGATACTAAGACACGACATCGATAGTCGCGAGTTCGACAAGGTCGCCGTGTACGTCCAAGCAGAAAGCTTAGACAGCGGCGACTGCTACGTTGGTGCCGCTCCATCACACGCCAAGTTCAAGGTGTCTGCACGCTTTGATTTGGACCACACCGTACAGTATTCCCTTGTTTGCTGTTCGAGGGCGTCTGTATCGGTTGGACAGCGAGAAAGGCACGGTCGTCCTCTATGCGTTCTACGAAAGCGACTGCTGCGGTATGACCAAGAAACGAGCGCAGCAAAGAGCAGCAGCAGCGACAGTCGATCGCCTTTGCCTTTGAGAAACGGCGTCAGGAGAGGAAGGTTGCTCATCTCAACGGACGCAGCGCCATATATCCAGACTGGAAACACAAACTTCAATCACTGGCAGTGTACTGTATTAGCAGCAGCAGTCACTCGCGAGCAAGTGACATTTGTTTCTCGGCGGCGGCTTGGGCAAGTTCCATGCTCATGTAGACATCCGACGATGGCGCATATCTACGAGTTCCTGAAAAGCAACCGCTCGAATTTGGCCCATTATTTTATCTTAACTAAATGAATACAAACTAATAGATGCTTTTATAATATTACGTTACTGCTATTCTTTTGTAAAAAATGGCAGCCCGAGGACTTGGCCGTGCATTCGCCCTTGCTACCAGCTCCCGACGCCTGCTAGCGGCTCCCGCCGCAGCTCGGTCGCTGCAGACGCGTCTCTACTCGAGCGACGCGGACTTTGTCAAGCTGCATCCAAGCGGGATGGCGCCCAACGTCGCTAAGACTGCGGAGCCTCTGGATTTGGACGACGACGACGACGACGATTTGGTGGCTATTGGGCCTTCAGGCGCCGAGTACGGGGGACACGTGGGGGAAGCTCAAGGAACCCACACGCTTCGGGGACTGGGAGCGCAAGGGCCGCTGCTCCGACTTCTAGGGCCGCAGCAATTCTCACTAATCGACACTCAACACTTGGAGACGGGCATATCTAAAATATTTGGTTTACGATGGGAGAAGCAGAAGATACTTTTCGCTATTGCTACATGAAGTTCATGGTGGCCGTTAGAACGGACGTGTAACGCTACTATCATCCAAGCTACTACACGCGAAAAATTGATCGATATCTTGCGCGGTGCAAGCTTTCCGATGAACAGAAGATACGTCTACTGCTGCCGAGCGAGTGTTTTACATTGCTGTAGTGTACGGATCGATGGAATATTTACTCTTTTTGAACGAAGGGCGGCTGTACAGGTGCAAGACCTCCCTGCTGCCTCAGAAGAACGTTGTGAAAATTTGATCGACGCGCCACTCAACAAGGATGGCTCCATGCATAGTTCTCTGCCTGTAATAACGCTCGAGTGTACTGGTATTCTCTTTGGTTCCTTCGAGTCTTCTTCACTGGCGTTGGAGCTATGGAGCTTCGGGTCTGTGTAAGGAAGCATGCTGGCAAAAAGTATCTAGGCGTTCGGGAAAACTTGGTTAGCAATCTCGACTGAGACGGCATTGTAGGCGGCAAAATGCAACGTGTCGGTGGATAAGACGGGAAACGACGGCACCAAAGCAAGATGCGCTGTGTCGGCTTGTGCTCATACGCATGAGCAGGGCGAACGCTCCCAACCCAACAACGGCGAAAGCCGGATCTAGCTCGAGTGCATGTACATGTAGTTAAAGTGATTGACTGGACGCTGTGCGATGTGAATGCAAGGACACGACCAAGGAACGACACGACAATGAACAACAATGTATGCTGTGCTAACCACGACACGACACAGCTGAAACCGGTCTCAAGATCACCATCGCGAACAAAATTTTGCCAAGCAGCACACCGACACCACGAGGGACTAGAAAAGCAAAAGGGATCTCAATTGTTACGTCGTTATGAGCTTTCGAAGGGCTGCACGGCAACGTTGGTGACCATGCCGTGGCTCATGCTCTGCATATCGGACAGGATCTCGAAAATATTAGGCACGGCGTAGCTACGAGATGTGTCGCCAAGGTCCTCTTCAGCTGCGTCAGTGGTGGGCAGCGCGATCTGGTAGTTGGCCGTAATGGCACGGAACTTGGTCGGCAGGAAGGCCTGCGGCTTCCACGTTAGCAGGATCTCCGTCGTGTCGACGCCGCTGACGAAGAAAAGGCGAGGTGGCCAAATGTCTTCTGCAGGTCCTCTAGCAGCTCACGAACGGGGTCGAACCCGATCATGACAGGGACGGTAGTCAGGTTCATGTTCTTGTAGACTCGAGAGACGAACGGGTGCTTCTTGTCCTCCTCAATACGCATCTTTTTCGTCGGAAGGGTGTCCGGGGACAGTTCGAGGATTGCATCGAACTCCGTTCTCGACGAAGCAAACGCGGCCTTCCAACCGGACGACGACGCGCCTGCACGCAGCCAAGACACCAGCACATCGTACGAGGTCTGGGATAGGGACACCAACCGCTGTACGATAACCTTGTCCGGAGTGAATCGCGTCCAACTGGACAAGCAGTCCATCTCTTCGTAGTCGGCAGCAATAAACATAGCAGGATGGGTCATCGCACTCGTGCTAGACGCCTCGAAGCGCTTCAAAATCTCCCGTCGCTTGTCATCGTCCAATGTGCTGTTCAAGTCCACGATGAAAGGCACGTTTTGCCAGTCGAAGCTGGCAATGCGCTTTAAAACGCGAAGGAAGCTGGACAGCACAGAGTTCGGAGTGGATGTGGATGCCGTCGTCAGGAACACATCCGCGACAAGCAGCTCGACTGCTTCGACTGGGAACAAATTGCTGAGGGCCTTGTCAGCCAGCCATCGCTGAACAAGGCGGACGGTAGGACCGAACGACGTGTGCTTTGTATGTAAAGCATGGATAGTGTTTGCATGCTTGGAGAGGTAATCTGCTTCCCGCTTGACTCGTACGTATTCCGGTGAATGAACAAGCGCTAGTCGCTTGGCACCGGCAGCACCAGTGACGACACTCAGCT
>JAAVTG010000015.1:0-46471 GCA_011947345.1 Phytophthora quininea
TCGTGTTGTAGAGTCTTTAGTGGCATTCCCTCGGATAACTGGAGACTTTGCGGAAGCTGGAAGAAGCTTGAACTCTGTAGGAGGTTGCCGAAGACTCGTCGTAGTCGATGGCAATTGCAGCTGCAGGGTTCCAGCGGGCTTTTCATTCTTGTGAGCTGCCGAGTCCTTGTCTAGAGCAAATGACTCGTCCGTGGAGAGGTCCATCAAAGCTTCGGCAGTGGACGAATTCAGTTGGGCAACGGATCCCGAAGAAGCGATCGCGACTGAAAACTTTGCAGGAGTGTCGCGAAATTCAAAAGTCTCGCCAAGTAATCCTGTTGACGCCTCGACCTCGTCGTCGCTCTTGGAAGAACCCGAAGCTTCACTCAGAACATGGTTTCCTGGATCAACTGCCTCCCGATCTCTTCAGCGATTTCTTCCTCGATCTCCTGCTCAACTGTTGGTGCCGGTGCAGTCGGTTCAGCTGCATTCTTGACGACTTCAGCAGGTTTTGTTTCGCTTGAGCTTGCAAGAGCTTCATCCTCTTCACCACTAGCAAACACTCGCTCAATGTGAGCATCGCGTCGAATGAATTCATGTTGCATACACTCCAAGGCCGTTGGTCGTTCTGCTGGGTCTTTCTTCAGACAAAAGCGCAAGAAATCCAAGAAGGCTGCCGACCATTTCTCGGGGTGCGCTACTTGTGGTGGCGGATTACGAGGAATTTGAATGAGGACGCGCATCGGGTGCTCGTCAAACAGTGGCGGCTTCTGGTCAGCCAACTCGATTGCAGTGATCCCGAGCGACCAAATGTCGGCTTTGAAGTCGTAGTCACTGTCTTGAATGAGCTCGGGACTCATCCAATACGGGGTGCCGACAAAAGACCCTCGTCGCGATAATGTATCTCGGAGCTGAGCTGACACCCCAAAGTCGGCGATTTTGACTTGACCAGAAGCCGTGAGTAGGATGTTGCCACCTTTGACATCGCGGTGGATTTTACGACGTGAATGTAGATATGCGAGACCTCGAAGTGCACCTCGCATGATGATGGAGATCTCTCGCTCACTTAATGGACGAACGCGCCGAATGTCGCCCACGGAGCCCCCGCACAGTGCTCCATCGCAACCCAAAGAGCTCCGTCCTTGTAGTAGGCTCCATGGAAGGCAACGACGTTGGGGTGGTCGCATTCGCGCAGGAATTGAATTTCACGTCGCACTCTCGATGTCTTCGCCACGTTCACCTGCCTCAAGAGCTACGGGGATGACTTTGAGAGCAGCGAGACGGTTGCGATCGCTCTTGTAGCAAGCTCGAAATACGCGGCCGAAAGCGCCAGCACCTTCTTTCCGCTGTAATTCAAAGACATCTTCCGGATCAACTTCCTCGAGCCCTAATGTCTTGAGTACCGGAAGCTCTGCGCTGGTGACGGTGTACGACGCTCGACGAGGCTTGGACATTGTAGCGGCGAGTGCGTTGGGACGGGTCGCGTCGTAGATCCAAACCAAACCGTCGTCACACTTGGCAGACTTTTCTAAAGGCACTTGGAATCATTGGGAGCTGGGAAAGGAGCGTTCTCGAAGCTGCAAGTATCTCATGAGACTTTGCGCTCCGATGTGGGGTCCAGGCTTTCGTCATTCTTGAATTCGCAGCGCACTGAACAAGCAGGACAAAGAGACAAGAACTTGTTGGAGCTTGACGATGTCGAATTCGACTGTCTCGGGACAAACGGTGGGTATCGACCTGGGCACGACGTACTCGTGCGTGGGCGTGTGGCAGAACGACCGCGTGGAGATCATCGCCAACGACCAAGGCAACCGCACGACGCCGTCGTATGTGGCCTTCACGGACACGGAGCGTCTGATCGGCGATGCAGCCAAGAACCAAGTCGCAATGAACGCGCACAACACGGTGTTCGACGCCAAGCGCCTGATCGGACGCAAGTTCTCGGACCCAGAAGTGCAAGACGACATGAAGCACTGGCCGTTCAAGGTCGTGCGCGGACCGGAGAACAAACCTCGTAGCTGTCCAATTCAAGGGCGAGAAGAAAACGTTCCAGCCCGAGGAGATCTCGTCGATGGTATTGACCAAGATGCGGGAGGTGGCGGAAGCCTTCATCGGCAAGCAAGTCAAGAACGCGGTAGTGACGGTGCCGGCCTATTTCAACGACTCGCAGCGCCAAGCGACGAAAGACGCGGGGGCTATCGCTGGCTTGAACGTGTGGCGAATCATCAACGAGCCGACCGCTGCAGCCATCGCGTACGGTCTGAACAAGAAAGGTGGAGAGCACAATGTGCTGATCTTCGACTTGGGCGGCGGCACCTTGATGTCTCCTTGCTAACAATCGAAGAAGGCATCTTCGAGGTGAAAGCCACGGCCGGTGATACTCATCTCGGTGGAGAAGATTTCGACAATCGACTGGTGGAGTTCTTCGTGGCCGAGTTCAAGCGCAAATATCGCAAGGACATGTCGGTGAACCAACGTGCCATGCGTCGACTGCGTACAGCTTGTGAACGAGCCAAACGCACGCTGTCGAACTCTGCCCAAGCGTATGTTGAGATCGACTCGTTGTTCGAAGGCTGTGACTTTAACTCGACGATTACCCGCGCGAGATTCGAGGCTCTGTGTGCCGACTACTTCCGCAAGACGATGGAGCCTGTGGCCCAAGTGCTGCATGATGCCAAGTTGTCCAAAAGCCAAGTGCACGAAGTGGTTCTAGTTGGCGGGTCCACCCGAATTCGAAGGTCCAGCAGCTTTTGACCGAGTACTTCCACGGCAAAGATCTGTACAAGTCGATCAATCCAGATGAGGCGGTGGCCTTCGGCGCCACCGTGCAAGGCGCCATTCTAAGTGGAGCTGGCGATACGTCGTCCAAGCTGCAGGATTTGCTACTGCTCGACGTGGCTCCGCTGTCGCTCGGGCTGGAAACTGCCGGCGGAGTCATGACGACCTTGATCCCACGCAACACCACCATCCCTGCTAAGAAGGGGCAGACATTCTCGACGTACACGGACAACCAAGCAGGCGTGCTGATCCAAGTGTTCGAAGGTGAACGCACAATGACCCATGACAACCATCTACTGGGGAAATTCAACTTGGACGGCATCCCACCGATGCCTCGTGGCGTGCCGCAGATTGACGTCACCTTTGACATCGATGTGAACGGCATTTTGAATGTGTCGGCGGTGGAGAAGTCGACGGGTAAGGAGAACAAGATCACCATCACGAACGACAAGGGGCGTCTGACGCAGGACGAAATCGACAGAATGGTGGCCGACGCAGAGAAGTACAAGGACCAAGACGCTCGCAACAAGCTCCGCGTCGAGTCTAAGAACACGTTGGAGAACTACGCCTTCTCACTGCGCAGCTCGATCAAAGAGGAGAAGTTGGCGACCAAATTGGGAGTGCAGGACAAGAAGACGATCGAGGACAAGGTGGCGGAGATTCTGCATTGGCTGGATACTAACCAATCCGCTGAGAAGGAAGAGTTCGACTCGAAGCTGAAGGAGCTGGAGGATGTGGCCAACCCTATTATGGAGAAAATCTACGCGGCGGACGCAGGTGGAAGGGGAGCCCAAGCTCAAGGCGGGAGTGCTGCAAACGGAGCGTCCGCTAAAGACGAGAAGGGACCTCGAATTGAGGAGGTGGACTAAGCAGGAAGGAGGAGCGTATTTGGTGCTACTACTGCAAGAGGATTTTGAGCCGGAGTTTTGTTGTCAGCCGCACAAGTCGACGTTCTGGTGGTTCAGTTTTGAATGAAATCGTTGAGCAATGAAACACAGATGGTCATGAACAGTGAGCTCTTCACGACAAACACGCAGTGCAGTTCTGTTGCTTATCGAGCGTGTATCGCTAAGACTTTCTGCGTTCTGGTGCTGACGAGTTGAAGATGTCATTGAACCCAGGTGTCGCTGTCATCATACAGCCGCTAATCCGAGGAATAAACCTTGGTCCCGCGACCCAGCGTCCAACCACTCAGACTCAGATGCGCCAAACGACAAAACGACCACACGACCGCACTGCCGCCGCCCTCTGACAGTCCCGAGTCTTCCTGCAGCGGAAAGCTACGAACTGTAAGCCATTGCAGCCAGCCCTCACGATGGTGGACGAAGACCCCGCTCGGTCCTTGGAACAGGAGGCCATCGCCCTCGTGAGCCTCAGCACGTCGACCGCCAAACCTCAAGACGTGAGTCATCCACTGGAGCTCTACGTCCAAGCCTCCACTACGGTACCGGACTCGACTACCAAGACGGATCTACCTCCTACTGAGCCTGTAGACGGCAACATCTCCATGAAGTCGCTACTGGTGACACTGAAGAAGCGCAAACTGCAGCACAGTGAGAGCAAAAGCAGCGACGACCAGGAGGACGACACCAAACTGCCGAGCTTCCGTGACGTGTTCCAACCGCAGCCCAAAGCGGACCCGACGGCCGACGAGAACGAGACCACCACCAACCCTGAGCTCAAGTGCAAGTACCGCACCGGGAAGTGCCACAACGTCCGCGCGTTGAAATCGTGCGGCGACTACCACAACTTGTGCAACTACCACCGACTGCGAGCCAACGCCAACCAGCGCAAACTCGACCGCAAGAAGAAGGAGCAGCGTCTGCAGCAGCAGCAGATGGCGCTGTCAAGTGCAATGACGCCCAGGACGGCCTCGTCACATGCGGCGGCGGCAGCACTGGCGTCGCTCGTGGCGGCCCAACCGCAGCACCAGTTCGACATGGTGCAGCAGAGACAACTGTTCCCCATGCAGGACGCGGCCGGCAAGACCCGTAGAAATAGAAGCACCACCGACACGTGTGTGCGACCCAAGCAGGAAGACGCCTGCAGTTATTAGACCCCCCACCACCACCAAGCCTCTTTGGACAGCCATGCACACTAGCTGCCGGATACGAGTAAACCACATAAACATACGTATCAGAGTCCACAACGCGATCTCCAAGTTCTCGACGTTATAAGGATGGATCTTGTTGGAATAATTAATGGGGTTGTGACCACAATGTTTAGGAAGGGAGAGCGTCCTTTTGGTACAGGATCCGGCATCCGTGTTATGTGTACACGACGAGGAAGATCATGACGACCAGCACGGCGACGAGAAAGAGGATCAGGCCTAGCTGACACTTGTCTGAAAAAAAAACAAGATGTATGAGTTGTTATGCGAGTCGACAGTAGCAGAAATATGGTTACCTTTGGTCTTCAACAACTTGCCCAAGCGAGCCATCACAAAGTTCATTCGCTCTTGGGCCTCTTCGACGTCATCCGTCAAGTCGTCCAGCATTCTGGATGATTCACATCATGCATTGTCAGATTTCCAAGCAAAAACAACTCTTTCAAATCGACTGCCACGTACTTGTTCTGGTTCTTGACTTCGCTGTGGATTTCCACCGTCACTCCGTGCAAACGTGTGATGTCGCTTTCGAGTCCGGCCAAACTCTTGTCTTGTTCCTGCATAATTTGCTGCTGTCGCTGCATTTCATCGACCAGAAAGCGCTCGTTTCTTTCTTGGCCATCGCCCGATCGACTCGGCTTCAGCGTTTGCTTCGGTTGCATCAACTGCAGTATCTACAGTCAGTTATCATAATAAATATTTACATACTGCAATTGTCCAACCTTGCGTTCTTCCTTACGGATCCGCGCTTTGACTGTATCCGTCGAGATCTCCGCCGTCACGGCCTGCAGTTCCTTCTTCGTAGCAGCCACGAAAGCTTTCCGACTAGCAATCTCCGCCTGGGAAATACCATAACAAAAACAATTACTTTTCCGATGTTTGCCGAGATTTTAGTACGACAATTATTACCGCGTCAATGTGTTCGAACTTGGCTCGATTGGCCTCCACCATGACGATCGTTTCCTCCAAGAACTTGACCGACTTTTCAGCCGTCGCCACTGCCCCTCGATCTCTGCAGGAATGGCGCGATAAAGCTCAGTATATGTTAATTAAAGTGCTGCAATCATTGCAATCCCTACGGTGTGTGAGTGTCGGCAGCTCCTTGGCCGCCGGAGACTCTTTGGCCTCCAAAATGGCGCGCCACTTGGCGTGTTTCTGGTTCACAGCCGACACTTTACTCTCGAGCTCGCTACGGCAGGAAGACAGGAGTGAGTGAGAATTTACAGACGGAAACGAGATGGAGGACGCACTCCTTGAAGACGTAGAACGGGTCGCCGCTGGCAGCCGCCATGGATGGCTCCTTCTTCATCATCTTGATGGCCGCTTGGTCAGTGGCGGCGATTGGGATCAAAGCGATTCACATAAGTGCGGAAAATCAGACGGATGGATTTTCTATTGGATAGCTCAAATATGTTGTTGTTTTTGCTAATTGTAAAATACTTGCCATTACACTTCAACAGCAACAAACAAAAGGCAAACTTGTTCGACAAAGTATTCCATTCATCATCGCTTCCTACTTAACGTGTATTATAAAATAATTGTACGTGCAGCAATTCTCGCTGCTCTTCCTCAGAAATCACCCAACCCGACGATGTTGCGAAGTTAAAGTGGTAGGCGCGATAGCGCCTGTAGATGCGTGCAAACTGAGTTCGGGAAATTCGCTCCTCCATGCTAATCAATTGGTCTTGTTGGTGATTTTAATGCTGGGGTGCCATGGATATCGTCGTCGACAAACAACATGCCAATAAAATGACCAACGTAATTCCATTTAGCTAGCACTATCAGCGCCGCCTCCTTATCTACTGTAACATGCAAACATATACACTCGTCAATTCAGTCGCACTCCAGATTAGTCAACCTCCTCGATCTTTGGGCCTTGGTCTGCGCCTGAAGGAGCCGCGCCTGCACTGGCACTTGGCATCCCACCAGCCATACCATTCGCAGCGTCACCTGCATATACCTTCTGCAGCACTGGGTTCGCCACACTCTCCAGCTCCTTCTGCTTCGCCTCGAACTCGTCCTTTTCAGCCGCCTGGTTCGCGTCCAGCCACTGCAGCGTCTCCGTCACCTTGTCGTCCACCACCTTCTTGTCAGCCTCCGGGATCTTCTCCTTCAGCTTCTCGTCGTTCAGGCTGTTGCGCAGACTGTAGGCGTAGTTCTCCAGCGCGTTCTTGGCCTCGATGCGGACCCTGTTGGCCTCGTCCTCCGACTTGTACTTTTCGGCCTCCGCCACCATGCGGTCGATCTCCGACTGCGATAGACGGCCCTTGTCGTTTGTGATGGTGATTTTGTTCTCCTTACCGGTCGACTTCTCCACGGCCGACACGTTCAGGATGCCGTTGGCGTCGATGTCGAACGTCACGTCCACCTGCGGGACACCACGAGGCATCGGCGGCAGGCCGTCCAGACTGAACTTGCCCAGCAAATTGTTGTCGCGCGTCATGGACCGCTCGCCCTCGAAGACCTGGATCAGCACGCCCGGCTGGTTGTCTGCGTATGTCGAGAATGTCTCGGACTTCTTGGTCGGCACTGTTGTGTTGCGCGGGATCAACGTCGTCATGACGCCGCCCGCCGTCTCCAAACCGAGCGACAACGGCGTAACATCCAGCAACAGCAAGTCCTGCAACTTCTCCGAGGAGTCGTTGCCGCTTAGGATGGCCGCCTGGACGGTAGCACCGAAGGCCACGGCCTCGTCCGGGTTGATCGACTTGCACGGCTCCTTGCCGTTGAAGAAGTCCGACAGCAGCTGCTGCACCTTGGGGATACGGGTGGAACCGCCGACAAGGACAACCTCGTGCACCTGGCTCTTGGACAGCTTGGCGTCACGAAGCACCTTCTCCACGGGCTCCATCGTCTTACGGAAGTAGTCACCGCACATGTCCTCGAAACGAGCACGCGTGATGGTCGAGTTGAAGTCGATGCCGTCGAACAGAGAGTCGATCTCAATGTACGCCTGGGCCGACGACGACAGCGTGCGCTTGGCACGCTCGCACGCAGTCCGCAGACGACGCAGCGCGCGCTGGTTCTCCGTGATGTCCTTGCGGTGCTTGCGCTTGAACTCCTGCACGAAGTGGTCCACCAGACGGTTGTCGAAGTCCTCGCCGCCCAGGTGCGTGTCGCCGGCAGTGGCCTTCACCTCGAAGATGCCTTCCTCGATGCTCAGCAGCGACACATCGAAGGTGCCGCCACCCAGGTCGAAGATCAGCACGTTGCGCTCGCCGCCCTTCTTGTCCAGGCCGTACGCGATGGCGGCCGCCGTCGGCTCGTTGATGATGCGCAGCACGTTCATGCCGGCGATGGCGCCCGCGTCCTTGGTGGCCTGGCGCTGCGAGTCGTTGAAGTAGGCCGGCACCGTGATGACGGCGTTCTTGACCTCCTTGCCGATGAAGGCCTCGGCCACCTCGCGCATCTTGATGAGCACCATGGACGAGATCTCCTCGGGCTGGAACGTCTTGCTCTCGCCCTTGAACTGCACCGTGATCTGCGGCTTGTCGCCAGCGCCCGACGTCAGCTTGAACGGCCAGTGCTTGATGTCGGCCTGCACGATCGGGTCTGAGAACTTGCGTCCGATCAGGCGCTTGGCGTCGAACACCGTGTTGTGTGCGTTCATGGCCACCTGGTTCTTGGCGGCGTCGCCGATCAGACGCTCCGTGTCCGTGAAGGCCACATACGACGGCGTCGTGCGGTTGCCTTGGTCGTTGGCGATGATCTCCACGCGGTCGTTCTGCCACACGCCCACGCACGAGTACGTCGTGCCCAGGTCGATGCCGACCGAGTATCCGGAAGTCGCTTGTTGTTGCGCCATTGTGTCTTGTAGTCCTGTTTGTTTGTTGTACGTTACTCGCTGTCGAGTCTTGAGCTCCTCGATGCAAATTCAGAAGTGAGCTGATACGGAAGACGTGCATTTAACATGCCAAGGCGACCTGCGACCGCCGCATGCGGCTCCGAGTGCTGGTGGAGCATTCGAGAGCATTCCAGGACAGTCGATCTGCGCGTCGCATGATCCGAGTGAGCTTTCTAGAATGTCCTGAATTGGGGTGAAAGATTTTTGTTTTTTGGTTGTCAATAAAAATGTGTATTTTTGTATGTAAACTAACGGATATTCCCGATTATCATGTAAATAGACCGTTGTAGAAGTTAGCCATACTTTCGTAAGTCATACGGCGGAACGGGAACTGAGCCACATGTTTGGTAAAGCTGTCGCTCTAATGCATTTGAGCACTCGGCAGACAATCTATCGCATAGATGATCAGTTGCTCGATCTCTTCTCTATTGATATCTCTATCGAAAACTCGAGCATCCACACCGTGTCCGTTTGGTTCACTCGATCAGACTCGGTCACTTCCAAACATCCATCCCACCCAGCAAACTACCTCCAATCCAACAGGTCCAGCATCGATGTCGTCGCGCCAGTCATCTCCGCCCCACCGCACCCCAACTAGAACGCCTTCCCGTACGCCAGCAAGTGCCAGGCGCAATGCTCGCTGTGTGGCTGGCCGGCAAAGATCACCTCGACCGCAAGGAGATCATGTACGAACTGCCCAAGCCTCAGCTCGGGCACGTGCAGCCCAAGCTGCGCATCTTCAAGCAATGCTTCCAATGTTGGAGGAGCGAGAGGAAGAGCGGCGGGAGGAAATCGATCGCTTTCCTGCGGATCCGGTCGAGGAAGACGGCAACGGCGGGATAGATATCGCATCACCATGCCCTATTCTGGATGGGGTCTTCCGCGACGGTGGTGCTGCGGCAGTCACCTGCCAGATCAACTTCTCTCCTCGAGTTGTTTCCTTGTGTTTTTCCGTGCGCGGGTATGTCGTTCGCTACTGGAACGTTGGTCATGGACGAGGATCTACCTTTTTCGCGTAGGACGTGTTCTTCATGATGATAGTGGTGATGAAAAACGGCGGTACATGGAAAATGCTGGCACAAATCTTTAGAATCAAGACCCCAACCTTCATCAAGACCATCACAGGCTTTATTGAAGTCGTTGCATCTAAGCTCTACGAGGAGTGGGTGGCTTCTCAGGCAAACGAGCTCAACACGAGAGCTCTAGTGGCTTCGGGTCACACTTTTACCAATTTTCCGTGTGCGATGTACGCCACGGACGTCGCGTTCCAGCAGACAAACCGCCCAGCAGGCAACATGGCGGAGGCCATTCCCTTTACAGCGCGAAGCATAAGGTTCAAGGTGGAAGTGTCAGTAAACCCCCGTGGACTTGCGATAAATTGCACCCGCCATGCTCGCGGCAACACGGCTGACATCAGCCTGTTTAGGGACAACCAGGCTTTTCATCAAACGCAGCGCCAGAAAGCTGATGGTGGCCAGCGTCTCCAAGACCACGGTCCGTTAAATATGGGGTATCCTGAAGAATGGGCCGTCTTGACCGACAAGGGCTATCAAGGTCTGGCTGATCATGTCCGGTGCATCCACCCAAAAAAGGCAACAGTCTTAACAGTGAAGAGTAGCTTCAGAATCGCCGCATCTCAAGTGACAGGGTCATAGTCGAGAACTACTTCGGTCGACTGGGCTCTCTTTGGCGTATTTGCGCAGAGAAGTATCGCTGGAGTGAGTCTCTCTACGACGACATTTTCCAGGTTTGTGCAGCTTTAACAAACTACCATGTTACCATGCACCCCTTCGAGACGAAAACGGCATGACGTATCACCAGTACCAAAACCGGCTTCTCTCCATCGGCCAAGACATGAAAAGAAACAACGCCAGAGCCAAGAGAAATACCGGCGTAAGCAGAGACTCCGTCACTTAATGGAGCTTGACGATCACCCGGTGCACGATAGCCACGACAGCTTCAGTGACGAATTCAGTGATGCAGACTCAGACATGACGCACATGTCAGGACAAGACAGAGATTAGCGTACTGCAAAATGACTGCGTAGATGACTAGTTCGTTGATCTGGCGATAGTTCGTAGATATCACCTGTATAGCGCCCAGTTGGTTTGACGTTTGAAGATTGTACTGTATGTGACACGGTCCTTTGAAGGGTACATAGTACATTTCGTAGGAATGATATACTTCGGAGTAACGAGATAACTTTTTTGCGCTCTAATGTACATATGAACCGACTTCCCTTAGTAAAGGGAGACTACTGTTGAGTTTACAGCAGTTGGAGATCGTCGCTGATTGTAGGATAGAAGTTGAGATGTGACGTAGGACATCGTAGGAAGCGGCTATCTCCGTAGGCGATGCTTCCTCACTTCCAAATTGACCACCTACTTGCATCTTCATCCGTCTCAAGGACTTCTTTGAATCATCCCAACCAATAACTACTACGTAAGGAGACAGCCTTGCATCCTCCAATCAGATTTGCTCGTTTACACCAGGTGATTCCTTTTGTCACGAGAGACAAGCTGCTTTCTGTCCACCCAAAACCACTGTTGTCACTCTCTTCTCAACAGAGACAACGTAGCCGTCCTCACATACCAGTCTCGTATGCCATTTGCCGATTATCATGGCCGCCGACATCTCCCTTCAACGTTCAAGCCTAAAGAATAACCAAAACCCAAGCTTTCTAGCCTCGGAAGACCGGCCAAGAAGTTTGCTCTAAGTTCCTACACAAATCAGCTCAAACTTGAGGTGCTAAAGCATCAGCGCAAATCCGACAAAATTCGAGCTACCACCGAGCATTTCTGGTCCAGCCTGGACTCCATGGCGTACGAAGGCCGCCGCAAGTTGGTACTGCTGTGGAGATGCCATCAGCACCGACTCATATTGGCATGTGGCGCACACCATGGCGCATGCGTGCGAAAACGAAGGGCTGTCGGTACTGCCACCGTCTTGCCTCGTGCTGCTGAAACTGAGATCGTGCAATGGGTCAATAACCTCCATGAAGAAGGTGTGCCTATATCTACGCTCATGTTACAGTTGCGTACCAAGGAAATTGCAAAATCCTACTCCGTCAACTGTTTTCGATCATCTTGGAGCTGGCAGCTCTTTTTCCGTCGGCACCATCGCCTTGCTATACGCAATGACGTGCATTCCTCGTGCGTTATATTTTCAAACAACGACGAAAGCAAAATCCGTTGTCTTGCAGAGCAAACCGTAGATGGATTTTTAGTATGGCAGATTCACTTATTGCAGACACGAGGGCATTTATTTGTAAACTACACTCGGCAATAAGAAATATTTGCCCTTATTATGCCATATTTAATCCAAACGTATGTTTCAGGATTATTTTTATGGGATGGAGCTAACCAAGGAGGGTTGAAACAGCTTATCTCATCATCACCGCCTCAAGCAAAGAAGAGGGCAAGACCGGGACTACCGGCCCTCAAGCATTCGATACGATTCCCAAGCATAAATGCGCTCCCACCTCATACATTGGCGGTGCCCCTTTGCTTATAATGGAGCTCTCCGTGAACTTGCCGCGTCGACAGTTGGCCTCGTGACGAGCCCACTTCGTCCGGTTCACCGTGCAGTACCACTTGCTTGCGATTCGGCGAACGGGGCTCGCTTTTTATAGTATAAAATTTAGACTAAATCCGGACTGTGTTTTCTCTTTACGACAGCGCGGCGACCGTCGGGGCCGAGGTATGGTTGGCGCGCCGTGGTGAGCCGGACTTCGACGGCTTTATCGGCTCCCCTCATCTTCTTGATGCTGACCTACACGCAGGACGACGGCCACAATCTCCCGATGGCCATAGCGATGGTGGCCTGCGAGGCATCGGTAGCGACTTGGCCAGTGCTGTGGAGCTCCGCAAAGAACAGGTTAAGTCGTTGAGACTTAAATCACAGCTTTTGCGTTGTCACTACTGTCGCAGCTATACGAAGATAATGATGGTTGAGACATATGTACGCAAAAAACAAGGTGGTTCCTGGCTTATATCATCACATCTAGAGCGGAAGGAAATTTTCAAAATGAGCTAAAGCTGATTTCGCAGTACTCCGTTTCGAATTTTCGAAGATTCTAACGTATCTCAGTAGGATAGGACACAAAAATAAATCTCACAAAGAAACCTCGATTCATCGGTGCGGACTTGCATCACCTGGAAGCACCACGGGATTACGTGTCGCCACTTATCAGACTGTCAGACACACACAGCGACTTGTGTGGTTTGAGTCGGCCTTCTTGTTTAGAGCGACGAACATGCACAGTCATTCTACGCTCCGTTGTGGCCGGATACCACGTCGTGTGACCCATCACCGACTAGCCGTCAAACCCGTCGATGATATCATCACACGACGTGCGCCTTGCGTCAACATGAGGCAGTGTGACCGCCGCTGAAACATATCTGGCGAAGGTACCATTGGACGAATAGGCCTCCAGAATGTATTTTCTGACGCTGTCTTGAAATGGAGAATTTCGAGCCCACGCGCTCCCAGTCGACCGCTGAAAACAGCTACCAACATCGCCGGGGTCGTTTTTAAGCAAGCACATTCCGCCTGTCGAAGGTTTTAGGATATCTAACGTACAAGACAAAGACTTACCTTCACTAATCATAGCACCCATGAATGTTGTGGCGGCCGCCTGGACGTGGGCTTGCGAGGAATGATAGTCACCGTTTGCCCATTTGCTGTCGTCTGCAAATATACAGCCAGATAAGGGCAGAGTCTCCTCAGGCGGATTCTCTTCGCGAGCACTCGGCACTGTCCAGTGGTGAGAGAGTGTCAACAGCTCAGTGGTTGCCTGCACAAAGACCCTACAAATCTTGTAGCGGTGCGGGCAATTGTCATGTGAACGGCATGTGGAAACATGCACTAACAGTCGGCGCGTTTCGTATCGATGTGAACAAAGGCGTCACGATTACCGATCGCTTGTTTTGCTTATGAATACGTAGGAAAGACACCCACAGGGCTGAATTCCCTTGTCGGTGGTTTAGAAAATGATGCAGCAATGGCTTCTTTATCACCGTAGTCGATGTCTCTGTCGTCGCTGTCTCCACGCGACGTTGATTCTGACTGCCAAGAGGTGTAACGGTCGCAGAAAGGAGGTAATGGTTCTTCATCGCTGCTAACTGCTGACATCGCATGACTGTGCCAGCTCGGATGGTTCGAGAGTAAAGGGGAACACGATGCCACTGCATGATTTTCCTAGGTAGGGGTATCAAAATGTCCGTTTGGTTTCACATCCTCTTCTTTGACAGAATGTATTATTGACACCGTTTAAAACCGACAGACGTGGGACAACCAACGGAACTGTGGTTGCAACAGGTTCTGAGTAGAAGGAAACTTTCAAAGAGCTATTTGGCATTCAGATCTACAAAAAGAGTAGGTTAATGAAATTTCACGAAAACATTGTCGCCATCTCTGAAGCTGCCTCCGTCAAGCTTCCAGCTCTTCCTGCCGAAATCCACGATCGCGCATCAACTTCTGTTTCAGTAGAGAGCATTATAATGTGCCGACTGACCAGGGAACCATAGTTTCGGGGAATTGCATACATATATACATTTACATGATAATCGGGAATTCCTGTGCAGCAGGAATAAAGGTTTCCAAGGTTGAAGGAGTAGGAGTCAGCACGAACAGCAGGACCAACACCAAGCCCCGACGGCTATCCCGCGAGACCTTGAGAGCGAGTCGAGAGCCACCAGTTCCATGTATTCTCTTCGCAAGAAGAAACACCCACCACACCACACCCAATTTGGATAGCGTAGTTTAGGATCAGCTGTCTCCTTCGGCGCCAAGCTGAAGACCGGCACTGAGCTGATTTGTGTAGGAACTTAGACCAAACTTCTTGACCAGTCTTCCGAGGCTAGCAAGCTTGGTTTTTGGTCTTTCTTTGGGCTTGACATAGTGCTGTTTGGTGCAGGGGGCAACTTGCACCAAATGCCCCTGTCGCTCTGCACCGAACTAACTAGACTGCGGCTAATATGTAATATCCAAATAGTTTGAAGAGACGCACATTTGAATTTTGGCGCGCTTCCAGCAGGAGAAGCACGGGTAGCTGCTTGGCAGGCTGCGATTCCAGCCTCAGCTTTATATCTGGAAGGTCTCCCTCACAACGAGGACAACCATGGTTGATCGCCCGAGTCACCCCTGTGGACTGAATTCAACAAGATATCAAGGCCTGATGCAAGGCCAGAGGCTCAATGCAAGCACTGCAACGAGTTGTGCGGAACCCAGCCCGGCCACAGAATGCTGTCCCATGTCCTTGAGGGATGTGACAAGATCCCCCAAGCTCGGCGAGATTACTGGATCGCAGTTGTAGCAGCAGAGGATTGGAAGAAGGCGATCAAGAAACGACAGGTTGAGGCAGCGATTGAAGAACGTCGCCTCATCGGTGAAGACGACGACCGCGAACTGACGAAGAACGAGGCATGGGATCTAATCACAATGGAGTTTTACTGCGACAGTCGTCCGTTCATGGACATCGAGACCCGCTCACGAAGAAGCAACTGCAGCGCGCCTACCCCGGTATAGCAATTCCAAATCGTCACCAACTGAGCGGACCGTTGCTGGAACACAATTACGCGCAAGAACGGGACCTGGTGCTGATAGAACCGAAGCGCCACCAGCAGCTTGGTTTGGAGTCGGATGGCTGGGAGAGTTGTCGGCGTCAAAGTTTAATAAACTTCGTCATTACGGCTCCCGAAATGAAGCCCCTTCTGTGGACGACGAGACCGACAGGTGAAGACTCGAAAACTGGAGAATATATCGCTCCAATGGTGAAGCAAGTTATTGTTGAAGAACACGTTGGTCCCGGCAAAGTCTGTGCATTGATGACAGACAACGCGAGGAACATGAAGAGTGCATGGAAAATATTGGAGCGTGATATAGCAGGGTTTTCGGCTGCTGGTTGTGTTGCCCACGGCATCAATCTCCTTATTCAAGATATATTGAAGCTTCCGTTCGTGAATGAAGTTGCCTATTGGTCCAACGCAGTGTCTGTATTCGTACGGACGCACACCAACACTTCGGCTCGGCTAACAATTGATCATCACGAACATCCAGAAAATTTTCAGCGTGGCGTTGTCACACCCTGCTCAACGCGCTGGTGTTCTCACTGCACCTGCATCCGAAACATGCTCGAGAACGAGGACGCCATCCGTCGCATGATGAACGACGACGAATTAATCCCAACGTACAATATTGAAAAGGTACTAGCAGTACGACGCATAGTTAACTCGGATACGTTTTGGCTCCAAGGTGCTGTCATTCTCCAGCTACTTGATCCGATCACAGAGTGCTTGGAATATTTCTAGCGGGATGGCTGTTGTCCGTCGATGATATTTGAGCAATTTGTCAGATTGCAAAGTCTTCCCATTTTCAACGATGAACATCCTGGTGTGGATAGCAAAGTCCAGAAGAAGGTTCGCGATGCAATTGACTACCGCTGGAACTTCATTTCGCACGATACGATGACTATCGCGTATCTTTTGTACCAGACAAAAGCTTCAACGCTGGTCGACAACGATACTCTCGTAAAAATGATTGCCAAAGTGGTCGAAATCGGTGTGGAGCTGGGATATCCAACTGCCGGTGAGAAGAGAGCGATAAATTGCCAAATCACAGCGTTCCTTGCTGCGAAGACGTGGTGGCCACTTGATCGTCGTGAGCTATACATGATGACTCCGCCATTGCGATGGTGGCGCGTGTTTGGCATGAGACTATTCCCGATGGTGGCAATTATTGCCGAACGTATTTTAGCGCTTTCGACTTCGTCTGCTGCCTCTGAACGTTGTTGGAGTATTGAAGGCTACATTCACTCACACATTCGGAACGGTTTGTCTTGCCAAACAGTGGACAAACTCGCTTTTATTTACGTCAACCATGGCGACAAGTCGGCAAGCTCCGACGTCGTCTTTGATGCGCTGTTCTCCGGACGTCATGTTGATGACAGTATAGACGACACTGACGCGTGCTCCGACGAGACGAACACTGACACAGACGCAAGTGAAATGGAGGTTGACATGGACGTCAACTCGTTTGAGCCGTCGGACGAGAGTCAATCGTCGGAAAATACTACTGGGGAAGCTGAGTTGACGCCCCTGAGCAAGGCAATAGTAACGAGGACAGATGGAGTGGGCGCACGTCACCGTTGGTGTGAAGGTTTGATAGCGGAAGGTAGTAGTTTTGACAGCGCTTCAAGCGCAGCAATGCATAAGTTATGAGCTGACATGCTTCAGCTCATTTTTGGTCGAGGGCATGAGCGTATTATCACGATTTTCTTTACTATCGGAAGTTCGTCTCCTGTTTGATGCACTGCACCAAATACATTTGGTGCATGAAGCCATCTGCACCAAACACCACTAGCTTGGCATGTTGAAGGGAGATGTCGGCGGCCATGATAATCGGCAAATGGCATACGAGACTGGTATGTGAGGACGGCTACGTTGTCTCTGTTGAGAAGAGAGTGACAACAGTGGTTTTTGGGTGGACAGAAAGCAGCTTGTCTCTCGTGACAAAAGGAATCACCTGGTGTAAACGAGCAAATCTGATTGGAGGATGCAAGGCTGTCTCCCTTACGTAGTAGTCTCCCTCTACAGTCCGCGCCAGGTTTATATGACCACCCACATTTTAGGGCGCCGCTCCGTCAATTTTGGGAGTTGAGCGGCGCCATTTAGATATGTTGTATGTGTCGTAAAAGCGCGTTTGAGAGTTGTTTTAACACGCGGGATATCCCACTTTAAGACAGGGTTAGTATACAAGTGACCATATTTGCCGGTGCGCCCATTATTAAGACCGGCCTGACCCAATACAAAAAGCAAGATAAGCAGTTAAAATGGCTACACTAGTCCTGACCACTAATTGCTGCGCTCCCCACTGCTGTTGCGCTCTCCTCACTGTGCTATTCACTACTACAATGGGAAGGTGAACAGCATTATCTGACGAAGAGAAGGGCAGAGTCAAGGGATTGTACGAGGCGGGCTTCAGTGAGCGTGAGATTGAGCGCCGTGTGGGTCGGGCACGTGGGGCTGTACACCGGGTGCTGTTTAGAGTCGACAAAGAGCGAAAAAGCCGGGTCCAGCTGCCGCGCTGACTGAGCGGCAGACACGCTTGCTGTTGCGGACAGCGGCCAAGGGTGACTTCTCTGCGCGACAGCTTAAGAGCGAGCTTAGCCTGTCGGCATCGGTGCGCACAATTCAGCGCGTGCTTGCCTATGTCGACTGGCTAATTTACACAAAAATAGACAATACTTTGCCGCTCTCAGCGGAGGACAAGGTCGCGCGGGAGGAGTAGGCGTGGGCAAGGATATTCAACACGGATAGCTGCGGGCCCTGGGACTCCATCATCTTCTCTGACGAGAAGAAGTGGAATCTGGATGGGCCCGACGGCTTCCAGACTTACTGGCGGGACATCCGCCGGCCACCTCGGCAGACAAAGCGTCGTCAGGCAGGTGGCGGATCAGTAATGGTGTGGGCGGGCTTCAGCGCCGCCGGCAAGACGAAGCTTGCGGTGCTGCATGGCGAGCAGAACTCGGACGACTACGTGTACACCATGTCCGAGTATCTGCTGCCATTCGCCCACCTGCACAATGGCACTGATTTCGTCTACCAACAGGACGGAGTGTCCATTCACAGGTCCAAGAGGACAACAGAGTTTCTGAAAGAGCAGGACGTGCGTGTGCTGCCTTGGGTTGCGAGATCCCCGGATTTAAATCCGATCGAAAATTTGTGGTCAATTATGAGTCGACATATTTACGCTAACGGACGACAGTTCGGCAGCGTCGCAGAGCTAACAGCAGCTCTTTTTAGTGCTTGGGATGCGATTGAGCATTCAACACTGCTAGCGCTGATCGAGTCCGTGCCGCGCCGATGCAAGAAAGTCATTAAGAAACGTGGAGACAAAATAGACTACTAGTGTAGCCATTTTAACTGCTTATCTTGCTTTTTGTATTGGGTCAGGCCGGTCTTAATAATGGGCGCACCGGCAAATATGGTCACTTGTATACTAACCCTGTCTTAAAGTGGGATATCCCGCGTGTTAAAACAACTCTCAAACGCGCTTTTACGACACATACAACATATCTAAATGGCGCCGCTCAACTCCCAAAATTGACGGAGCGGCGCCCTAAAATGTGGGTGGTCATATAAACCTGGCGCGGACTGAACTACTACTAAAAAGGAGGTACATACAGTATGTATGTACATTTACATGATAATCGGGAATATCCGTTAGTTTACATACAAAAATACACATTTTTATTGACAACCAAAAACAAAAATCTTTCACCCCAATTCAGGACATTCTAGAAAGCTCACTCGGATCATGCGACGCGCAGATCGACTGTCCTGGAATGCTCTCGAATGCTCCACCAGCACTCGGAGCCGCATGCGGCGGTCGCAGGTCGCCTTGGCATGTTAAATGCACGTCTTCCGTATCAGCTCACTTCTGAATTTGCATCGAGGAGCTCAAGACTCGACAGCGAGTAACGTACAACAAACAAACAGGACTACAAGACACAATGGCGCAACAACAAGCGACTTCCGGATACTCGGTCGGCATCGACCTGGGCACGACGTACTCGTGCGTGGGCGTGTGGCAGAACGACCGCGTGGAGATCATCGCCAACGACCAAGGCAACCGCACGACGCCGTCGTATGTGGCCTTCACGGACACGGAGCGTCTGATCGGCGACGCCGCCAAGAACCAGGTGGCCATGAACGCACACAACACGGTGTTCGACGCCAAGCGCCTGATCGGACGCAAGTTCTCAGACCCGATCGTGCAGGCCGACATCAAGCACTGGCCGTTCAAGCTGACGTCGGGCGCTGGCGACAAGCCGCAGATCACGGTGCAGTTCAAGGGCGAGAGCAAGACGTTCCAGCCCGAGGAGATCTCGTCCATGGTGCTCATCAAGATGCGCGAGGTGGCCGAGGCCTTCATCGGCAAGGAGGTCAAGAACGCCGTCATCACGGTGCCGGCCTACTTCAACGACTCGCAGCGCCAGGCCACCAAGGACGCGGGCGCCATCGCCGGCATGAACGTGCTGCGCATCATCAACGAGCCGACGGCGGCCGCCATCGCGTACGGCCTGGACAAGAAGGGCGGCGAGCGCAACGTGCTGATCTTCGACCTGGGTGGCGGCACCTTCGATGTGTCGCTGCTGAGCATCGAGGAAGGCATCTTCGAGGTGAAGGCCACTGCCGGCGACACGCACCTGGGCGGCGAGGACTTCGACAACCGTCTGGTGGACCACTTCGTGCAGGAGTTCAAGCGCAAGCACCGCAAGGACATCACGGAGAACCAGCGCGCGCTGCGTCGTCTGCGGACTGCGTGCGAGCGTGCCAAGCGCACGCTGTCGTCGTCGGCCCAGGCGTACATTGAGATCGACTCTCTGTTCGACGGCATCGACTTCAACTCGACCATCACGCGTGCTCGTTTCGAGGACATGTGCGGTGACTACTTCCGTAAGACGATGGAGCCCGTGGAGAAGGTGCTTCGTGACGCCAAGCTGTCCAAGAGCCAGGTGCACGAGGTTGTCCTTGTCGGCGGTTCCACCCGTATCCCCAAGGTGCAGCAGCTGCTGTCGGACTTCTTCAACGGCAAGGAGCCGTGCAAGTCGATCAACCCGGACGAGGCCGTGGCCTTCGGTGCTACCGTCCAGGCTGCTATTCTGAGCGGCAACGACTCCTCGGAGAAGTTGCAGGACTTGCTGTTGCTGGATGTGACGCCGTTGTCGCTCGGTTTGGAGACGGCGGGCGGCGTCATGACGACGTTGATCCCGCGCAACACAACAGTGCCAACCAAGAAGTCCGAGACATTCTCGACATACGCAGACAACCAGCCGGGCGTGCTGATCCAGGTCTTCGAGGGCGAGCGGTCCATGACGCGCGACAACAATTTGCTGGGCAAGTTCAGTCTGGACGGCCTGCCGCCGATGCCTCGTGGTGTCCCGCAGGTGGACGTGACGTTCGACATCGACGCCAACGGCATCCTGAACGTGTCGGCCGTGGAGAAGTCGACCGGTAAGGAGAACAAAATCACCATCACAAACGACAAGGGCCGTCTATCGCAGTCGGAGATCGACCGCATGGTGGCGGAGGCCGAAAAGTACAAGTCGGAGGACGAGGCCAACAGGGTCCGCATCGAGGCCAAGAACGCGCTGGAGAACTACGCCTACAGTCTGCGCAACAGCCTGAACGACGAGAAGCTGAAGGAGAAGATCCCGGAGGCTGACAAGAAGGTGGTGGACGACAAGGTGACGGAGACGCTGCAGTGGCTGGACGCGAACCAGGCGGCTGAAAAGGACGAGTTCGAGGCGAAGCAGAAGGAGCTGGAGAGTGTGGCGAACCCAGTGCTGCAGAAGGTATATGCAGGTGACGCTGCGAATGGTATGGCTGGTGGGATGCCAAGTGCCAGTGCAGGCGCGGCTCCTTCAGGCGCAGACCAAGGCCCAAAGATCGAGGAGGTTGACTAATCTGGAGTGCGACTGAATTGACGAGTGTATATGTTTGCATGTTACAGTAGATAAGGAGGCGGCGCTGATAGTGCTAGCTAAATGGAATTACGTTGGTCATTTTATTGGCATGTTGTTTGTCGACGACGATATCCATGGCACCTCCAGCATTAAAATCACCAACAAGACCAATTGACTAGCATGGAGGAGCGAATTCCCCGAACTCAGTTTGCACGCATCTACAGGCGCTATCGCGCCTACCACTTTAACTTCGCAACATCGTCGGGTTGGGTGATTTCTGAGGAAGAGCAGCGAGAATTGCTGCAGCAACGACAAGCAACCTCTGCATAACGCAAAGCAGGATCACTCAGGTGGCCATAACGTCAAACGTGTTGACGCTCGTGAGTTGACAACGGCAATCTTGTTCACACAAGCAACAGCTCGAATATTCGGTCGTGACCTTCGTTTCCTGTAGCCACTACCTTCAGATTGGATTGACTGTTGCCTTACGCTTTTGTCATGCTGAGAAAGCGCGCGGTTTAATTCACAGGAACCCAATCAATACTCAAAATTCTGTACGCGTAGCTGCAATTGCAGCTTGAGCCCCTTCCGATCTAAACCGATGCTCTCGCCGTGGACACACGCCATTTTTCTTGTCAAATCGATGATCTGTCGATCTGTTCGACCGAGTGAGAATTTTGCACATGCCATCATCACCGCTTCGTGTTAGCGTGTTAGCATTTCGATGCTGGCCACCTCCGTTGGCGGTCACCTCTCACGATACTTCAGTCATGCGTCTCATCCAAATCATTGCAACGGCCACGGTTGCATTGCTCATCTGCGGCGATAACTTGGCGAATGCTTCGAGCAAGTCAAAAATGATGTTTTAACTACCTCTGACGAAAGTAAGGTTTTTGCGGATGAAGAAGAGCGATTTGTTGCTGGTGCACATGCCACTGCTGTTGGTGGACATGCTGTTGCTGTCAGCGGACACGTTACTGCTGATGGCGGAGGTCATGCTGCTACAAATGGTGGACATGTTGCTGTTTGGGGTGGCGGTGGGACGGCAGACAGCTCAGCGAACTATTCCGATTCGGGGTCTAGCTCTGGGTCGGCGTCTGAAGGCAAACCAGGAGCTTGGAAGCGATTCAAGGCCTGGTGGAAGCGAGCGTTTGACGACGACGATGACACAGGCGACACGAAAGAGACGGCGACTCGTACGCTTCGTCAGTAAACCGGCCGACTGCTATTGCTCACCATTCTCCACGTTATGGGGGCGATGAATTTGCTTCCAAGTTCCAGCGTCGAGTGCGAGTTAAGTCTACCAGAAAGCGTAATGAGCTAGATTTTTGCCACATGAAAAGATCTACGAACGAAAGAGTACAATCCACTATTCGAATCGACATTATAGTGCTGTGTTCGCCTGCATCGATGTCCTCGTAGGTGTTCAAAAGTATGAACAACACTACAGAAGTCATTTACGTTGACGTAAAAGATCAATCTACAATTAAAGAAGAGGGAGTCATCGCCGCTGTTGCTGTCGCGATCTCAAACGCCATCGGCAGCACCCAGAATGAAAAACTTTCAGACGGAGTTCTGGTCTATCTGGTCGAGAATAAACTTTACACCAGCCCATCCGGCTTCGATTTTTCCTGCCACGTCAACATGAGTTATTGGTGTAGTCGACGCCTAAATCCTTTTCGGCGTCGGCACCTCAGTGCTCATTTGTCGATTTCTTCTGCTACCATGCGTCTGGGCCAAGTCGTCGTGGTAACTACATTCGCTTTTCTCGCTGTGGACGATTTGGTCAGCGCAACAAATGGAGGTGAGAACGACGCTCCGGCGACCGCCATACCAAGTAAAAGCTTTTCGTTTTCCAAGGTAGACAACAGCAATCGCTCTGCTGCTGAAGAAGAACGACTCGGCGCTGCAGCTGCAGCAATTGGAGCTGCACATGCCCTCACGGGGTGCTACTTACTATTGAGTAATTTTTCCTGAATCCTGAGTAACGTGTGTTTTTCCTGAAGTCTGAGTAAGAGTCTGAATAATGAGAACAACATGGTACACGTCTCTACACGACCTTGGTTTTGAGGAAATACATGTGAAGACGAACGTCAGAGATTACGTGTTTCAACCTTATTATCGTATGATATTCCTCTGCCACACAATAAACGGCAGAGAGCTATAGCTTTGGTGTCTTCATGTACAAGCCTAGTTGCTCTTCGATCTCACTTTTGAAGTCTCCACACCAAAGCACAGCCTGCTATGAGTTCCGATCCTGGAGAAGCGCGCGCACGTACTGAGCATTCTGTCGGGGAAGAGCAGCCTCGACAGCGTACACGGTACAATTACACCGTAGTTGGTGTATATTCTTCTGTTGAAGCCGCAGAGGTTGGTATGTGTGGGACGTCCGACTTTGACTTCAAAGTCCTCTACAACTACGGCTCAAGTGGGCATGGGCAGAAGGTCTACCAGTGTTGTACTCATGTTAATTGCGGGAAGAAATTCCGAGTAGGAGTTTCGGCAGACGAAGACGGCGAGGTTGTTACGTTGGAAGAGACGGGGACCACACCCCGCAACTTTCGACGTCCAAGAAGCAGGGGATACGTTTGCGCTGGAAGCGGCAATCCGATGACATACTTACCGGTGGATCCGGTGGTCAAAAGTGCCTGAAGACTCTGTCAAAGCGAGTGACAGCAAAAACAAAGACCTCGCTTCCTACACAAAAGCAGCTCAATAACAGGAAGGCCTATCTAAAGAAGAAAAGTGCAGGTACGTATTTACATTTGTGAAATTTAGTTAATGCTGATGGTTATTCTTTTGTTGTATTCACCGTTAGGTGGCTGGGAAATTCACAACAACGCGAAACTGCTGCAGTGGATTGCAGGCAAGCTATGCACTACTACAGATCAGTTTTATGGCCCTGGCCTTCAATTTGATCCAGACACAGATGCAACAACCTTCTCTAACCAGACAGAAGGATTCAAACACGATCTCGTAGTTCTGAAAAACTTCGAGTTCGATTCAGAGGACGAGAACGGTACGACGACGCGATCGTACGCTATCATTGTTACGTCTAGGACTTGCCTACGAAACATTTTCTATGCGTCGCGTGGTCAAGGAGAAGATGGTTTGATTGGTGTCACCGA
The DNA here is from genome assembly GCA_011947345.1 of Phytophthora quininea. NCBI lineage: Eukaryota > Oomycota > Peronosporomycetes > Peronosporales > Peronosporaceae > Phytophthora > Phytophthora quininea. The sequence goes on from JAAVTG010000015.1 coordinate 24,306, forward strand.
TGGCACTTACAAGCTCCATTTAGGTGAGTCAAGCATTATATTATTTTTGCTCCACTTTTACTGACACAATTTATTTATTGTAGGTGGCTGGACTTTGATTGATTTTGGATCGTACACTACCCACTTTGCACGTAATAAGTACTCTAAAACGTTCATGCCGTGGATGTACATGTTCACAAGAACGGAAAATCAACTGGTCTACGAGGAGTTATTCAGAACAGCACGCGAATTTGCCGAGAAATTCTTCAATGTCGAGCTACAACTTCAATTTGGCAGTTTAGACCACACTGCGTACATTGCGAACGCGTTTCAAGCGGTGTGGCCTGGCATACGCTTGCTAAACTGCTACCCGCACTTTTGTCGGAAAGCCCGGTCCAAGATGAAACTGCTGCAGGTATGTTCCCATTTGTAACTTTTGTTAGTTGACGCTTACAGTGAAATGATTTTTAGAACGACGAGGTTTTCGAGACTAAAGTGTGGCCAAACATCAAGTACTTGCACGAGGCACGATCAAAGGACCAGTTCGCGGCGTTGGCCAAGTTCGTCTTGAAGTACTGGCGAGATCAACAGGAGAACAAGTACACGGATTGGATAGAAGAGTACTATCTCTCCGGGTTTTGGGCGAACTGGTTCGGTACGTGCGCAACTCCGGGTATAACACCATCACAAAACGCGTTAGAATCGCACCATCGCGTGATCAAGAAGACGTGCGTCGGGGGTCTGCGTGCCAGCACTGCCACAGTGCTAAACGAGTCACTGCCGAGTGTATTGTTCCATCAATCAACTGTCTCGACTCATTTGGTGCAAGCGCATTTTTGTGAAGGTAAGTTGAATGGTGTGTGTTGTAGAATCACAATATCTAATCGCACGTGTTGTATAATAGGTCCCTGGCTGGCAGAGGTGGTCACGAAGGCGAAGCGGTTGCTTGGTACTCGTGAAAACTACTACAGCTTTCGTGTAACAAGACAAAAGGTGCTGAAAGCCTTAATATTCAACGCGTCCAAATTTGTTGTGGACGGAAGAAATGTCCACGGGAACCAAGTCACGCGCGAACGCGTTCAGAAGTACGACACTATCCGCGCTCGACTAATCTATACTGACACTCGTTTATTCTGTTGTAGTTTTCTGAGCTCATTACACGGGAATCTGGAGTCAGTATCAGCCGTTAACGAAGTAGAGCTGCTGTTCTTGTCGCTTCACAAGGTCGATCTGTTGCACCTGCAGGCTTTGAAACTATCAAACCAGTCCCCAGTTCCTGCAAAAGATGTTAGTTGCGCAGACTATTCATTTCATCGCTAAAAGTGTACTGACGATTTCTTGTTGCAGATCAAGTCAATCCGTCAAAAATATCGATGTGACTGTCTCGGATATTGGTCGACTGGCTGGCAGTGCGCTCACGTGGTAGCGGCAATGGTGCTGCAGAAGGACATGCGAATGGAGGGGTTGATAGCACGTCTTCCGGTGCGAAAAGTGGCCGGTGGGCAGAAAAGAAGTCGTGGAGCTCTGTGTGAAGATCGCAGCAGTGAGCATTTCTTTTCTGTGGACAACCTTGTTGCCCTGTTCCTACAATTTCCTGCTCGTCCACTTCATTGGAATGTCCTCCAAGAAGTTACAGGCTCTGACGGTCAAGATGAAACGAGGGTTGGTGTGGTTGTAACGTGGTCGGAGCGCGGGGGTTGTTCGTCTGGTCCATCAAGCTATCGGATGGATGATTGGTCGGTCTCGAGAGTCAAGAGCTAGCCGAAGCGGTTAACAGAGCGTACGTTCTAGGTTTGGACATCACAGCGAGCATCGCAATGTAAGGAGCGCAGGGGGACAAGAAATTGATCTGTATGTGATATGCATAGGAGGACTACATGTTTAACCAAGAAAATACAAAGAAAAATGCCTCCACAATGCACGTACTATCCTTTTACATTCATCTAAATTACTCAGAAGTCAGCTACACGACCCAGCACCCGTGAGCGTATGAGATCGGGCTCATTTACTCGATTGTCAGTACTTACTCAGCGTTCAGCCCCGTTTACTCAAAAGTAAGGCCGACCCGCCCTCACGTCCTTCGGTTACAGCACACCTGACGACTCATCGACGCTATCCAGCTCTGCGAGTTCTGGCAGTTATCTCGGGCCTGGGTCTGCCGGTAGCTCTGGGTCTGGAGACAAATCCAAGTTTTGGGAGCGGTTCGAGACCTGGTGGGATCAAACGTTTGGAGATGGCGGAGATTCAGGTGGCAGCTTAACTCGCTGCCTTCGTCTAACCAGTGGTGAGCAGAATTGAGTCGCTCACTTTAAAGTCTCGGCGAGTTGCAAGCTGCCGTAGTTCAAAAGGAAATCAATATAAGTTTGTTGTTGCTATTCATCAACTACACTTTGGCTGTAGTTTATCTACACGCGTTTGTTGCGATGGGCCTGTATCCATAGGACATTAACAACTAAAAATCTCGTCTCATCAAAACCTTGGGATTCATAAAGTCGTAATTGGCGTCAGTGCCATGTGGTCCCATGCATAGTTCATTTTGTTTGTTGTTGAGGCTTGCCCAAGTGCAGTACGATTTCTTCTGGTACTTGAACGCGCTCTTGGACAGCGAGCACCCCCCGCGCAACCACTACACCACCTACAAGCAACTACGATGTTCTTCTAAAGCGAGCGGCACACAACGAATGCTAGGAAAAATAGTACTTGGAACGTTCATCGTCTCGGCAGACGACCAGGCTACAGCTAGATAGATAGACTAGCACAGCGAACTCCTGATACCGCTGCTGCTGGGATAGAGGAGAGAATTTTCACACATACGTCACGGGCGCACGGCCACTCGAGACCTTGTTGCAAGGAGTGCACGTGCTCATAGTCTTCGCGTTGCCTGGAAGTGGCAGCACACCGGAGCGGCCCCCAAGTCTGCCAGGAGAGAACGGTCCCAGGCGGTCGGGCGGCTGGAAGAGCGAAGGCGGCGAAGCAGCTACCGCTGCTGCCGTGGCAGTGCCACCAGCGCCAAGTGCAGACCGAGGAGGCACGATCAACCGCGGCACGCTGGGGGTCTTCGGCTCGGGATCGTAGACGTAGCCCGGATGCTCCAGGCGGTAGTGCTGCGGTTGACTAGCACCCGACAGTGTTGTGATAGCCGGAGGCGGCCAGTCCTCGATGATGTGGCGAATGGACTGCTCGTTGCGGGACTGGAAGCGCAGCAGCAGCTTCCGAGCCGCATCCACCGAAATGTCCGGCAGTTTGCGTAGTGCGGCCGTCTCCACGAGCTTCATGAGCTCGTCATAGGTCATGAGCACGCCCAGCTCTGCGCGAGCTACCACCACGCGCGTGATCCCAGCCTCGTCGCTCGGGTGGAAGTAGCCGCTGTTGCCTTTGGCCGACTGTCCTCCCTGCGCACGCTTCTTCACGCGACGGTGCAGCGCTGCAAAGTGCACCCCATAGACTTTAGCTGCAGCACGGAGACTCATGCCTTGCTGCTCGACCGCAGCGATGGCTTTCTCCCACGTCTCGGCGGGCACAGTGTGGCTGAGTCTGTAGCCGCGCTTCTCGGCAGCGTTATCATCGCTCTTGGCTGCGCCCACAGAGGGCGTCGGACTGGCACTGGAATTGCTGCTGGCCCCAGAGGTGGCGCCGATCTCACTATCCACGCTGTTGTTGCTTGAGTTGGAGCCGAGCTCCTCTGGGTCTCGTTGCCACGACGAGACGGCCCGACGGTCGTCCACGACCATGGAGCGGCGTTGGTGCTGCTGTTGTTGCTGTTGCTGCTGCTGGCGACTGAGCTGCAGCTGCAGCTGCGGGTCGCTGTCGTAGGACGGTCGCAGCGAGAGACACGGCGACGTGTCGGTCGCTGCGGACGAGTACCAGCGACTGGCTTGTTCCTGATCTTGTTCCTCGTCGCTGGGAGGGCTGGAGCTGCAGCGCTTGACGTCGAGGCGCTCGGGCAGCCCGAACGCGAAGCTGCCGGCGAGCTGCGTGAAGCCGTTGGCGCGCTTGAAGCTCAGGATCCAGCGCATGGGCGGGAAGTCGGGCGGCAGCGCCAGCGCGCCGTCATTACCCGCCACCGAGCGGACCACGAAGCGCACGTCGTCCGACGTGATGCGCTGCTCGTGGCGGAACTGCTCGCACAGCACGGCCAGCACCTCCTGCTCGGCCGGCTCGCTCAGGAAGTGGCGCACGTCGACGGCGCCTTGCAGAATGTGGCTCAAGCTGCCGGCCTCGGCGGGGACGGAGGGATACGACGCATGGAGACTGTCGCTGATCGTGTTCCTTCCGCGGACCGCAGGTCGGCTGGAGCAAGCTTTTTTTAGTGTCTGGGGTCGGATTTCAGACAAAAAATAAACGGGGCGCATCTCCCTCGCGGTTTTCGACGGTGTTCTTGTGGGAAAATGGCGCAGGATGGTGCTGTGAGGCGTGGCTGGCTGTGCATTGTGACACTGGCACACGTCTTGGTGCTTGCTACTACGTATAGCAGTGGAAGGGAAGCTTGCCAGACGATGGCAGTGTCCACTGGACCCGACTTCGGGATCGGGTGCTACATGTTGTTGCAGAGCAGAGCAATACAGGAGGACCCACCGCCTTGCAGACGGAGACGCTGAAGTTGACTGTGGTGGTTGCCTCGAAACAACCAGAAAAAAGCAACGGCACAAGTATGAAATACGCAGTGAGCTTCCTGTGCAGAATCCGTGGACTCAAGCGCTTCGTGTCGGCGGCGATCAAGCTCTGCGAGCGGCGTCGACGGCTCGTGGGCAGCGATGAAAGGCCAGATATTTGTCCTGGGCTGCTGCAAGTTGCGGGCAGTTACGTTACACGAGAGGTGTTCCAAGATTGGTCCTACATAGGACCCTATGAGACGACCGATCGCGGCTATGCGCCATGATTGATCCTGCCTGTCCACCGGCGACGGAAGGATTAGCAGCGAGCACAACTTTACGGTGATCCAACGAGGTCGTCGTTGGGTCTGCAGGCCAGCGGGACAGACGGCTGGACCGTTGGATCGCCCCAAACTGCTCGCCATCTTTTCCGAAGATGCGAAGATCGCGAAAATCGCGAGTGGCGCTATACTCGCACGGCTTTTCCAGAGCACACGATAAGACGCCCACACGAGCGACGCACACTGGGCCCGCTTCACACTGTTTCAATTCGCAGCAGGGTGACCATCGGAGGTGTTTCGCATCACCGCATCCAGCCTTCAGGTGGCTACATTTCCTGGTGAAACAGCTGATGTAACTGCCGACCACGCTGATTGGCTGAAAACACATCAATCTTCCAGAATGTTCGACCTCCTATACAAACTCCAGGTCAAACCAGGTGACACATACAAATTCCGAGTGCAGTCAAATGTCGCGAATGCTGCTTCGGTGGCTCAAAACTGCCGCCGAAAACGGAGGTCATCTGGCCGTGCCGTACAATTCCGACAGTTCACCCGCACGCGCACTAGGATCTTTGACCTCCTCCGCTCGCTTTCCACGCCCCATTTTCGAATCCCCTCGCGGAGAAGAAGACCCAACCCAAGCAACTACTCAACAACTCAAGATGGCTCAGGCTGTTTCTGGATACTCGGTCGGCATCGACCTGGGCACGACGTACTCGTGCGTGGGCGTGTGGCAGAACGACCGCGTGGAGATCATCGCCAACGACCAAGGCAACCGCACGACGCCGTCGTATGTGGCCTTCACGGACACGGAGCGTCTGATCGGCGACGCCGCCAAGAACCAGGTGGCCATGAACGCACACAACACGGTGTTCGACGCCAAGCGCCTGATCGGACGCAAGTTCTCAGACCCGATCGTGCAGGCCGACATCAAGCACTGGCCGTTCAAGCTGACGTCGGGCGCTGGCGACAAGCCGCAGATCACGGTGCAGTTCAAGGGCGAGAGCAAGACGTTCCAGCCCGAGGAGATCTCGTCCATGGTGCTCATCAAGATGCGCGAGGTGGCCGAGGCCTTCATCGGCAAGGAGGTCAAGAACGCCGTCATCACGGTGCCGGCCTACTTCAACGACTCGCAGCGCCAGGCCACCAAGGACGCGGGCGCCATCGCCGGCATGAACGTGCTGCGCATCATCAACGAGCCGACGGCGGCCGCCATCGCGTACGGCCTGGACAAGAAGGGCGGCGAGCGCAACGTGCTGATCTTCGACCTGGGTGGCGGCACCTTCGATGTGTCGCTGCTGAGCATCGAGGAAGGCATCTTCGAGGTGAAGGCCACTGCCGGCGACACGCACCTGGGCGGTGAGGACTTCGACAACCGTCTGGTGGACCACTTCGTGCAGGAGTTCAAGCGCAAGCACCGCAAGGACATCACGGAGAACCAGCGCGCGCTGCGTCGTCTGCGGACTGCGTGCGAGCGTGCCAAGCGCACGCTGTCGTCGTCGGCCCAGGCGTACATTGAGATCGACTCTCTGTTCGACGGCATCGACTTCAACTCGACCATCACGCGTGCTCGTTTCGAGGACATGTGCGGTGACTACTTCCGTAAGACGATGGAGCCCGTGGAGAAGGTGCTTCGTGACGCCAAGCTGTCCAAGAGCCAGGTGCACGAGGTTGTCCTTGTCGGCGGTTCCACCCGTATCCCCAAGGTGCAGCAGCTGCTGTCGGACTTCTTCAACGGCAAGGAGCCGTGCAAGTCGATCAACCCGGACGAGGCCGTGGCCTTCGGTGCTACCGTCCAGGCTGCTATTCTGAGCGGCAACGACTCCTCGGAGAAGTTGCAGGACTTGCTGTTGCTGGATGTGACGCCGTTGTCGCTCGGTTTGGAGACTGCCGGTGGTGTGATGACCACTCTGATTGCCCGTAACACGACGGTGCCCACCAAGAAGTCGCAGACGTTCTCGACGTATGCCGATAACCAGCCGGGCGTGCTGATCCAGGTCTTCGAGGGTGAGCGTTCGATGACGCGCGACAACAATTTGCTGGGCAAGTTCAACCTTGACGGCATCCCGCCGATGCCTCGTGGTGTCCCCCAGATTGATGTCACCTTCGACATCGACGCCAACGGCATCCTGAACGTGTCGGCTGTGGAGAAGTCGACGGGTAAGGAGAACAAAATCACCATCACGAACGACAAGGGCCGTCTGTCCCAGGCTGACATTGACCGCATGGTGGCCGAGGCCGAGAAGTACAAGTCAGAGGACGAGGCCAACAAGGTTCGCATCGAGGCCAAGAACGCTCTGGAGAACTACGCTTACAACCTCCGCAACACGCTCAACGACGAGAAGCTGAAGGACCAGATCTCGGAGGATGACAAGAAGGCCATCGACGACAAGGTCACCGAGACCATCAACTGGCTCGACGCCAACCAGTCCGCCGAGAAGGAGGAGTTCGAGGGCAAGCAGAAGGAGCTCGAGGGTGTTGCCAACCCGATCCTGCAGAAGATGTACGCTGCTGCCGGCGGTGCTCCTGGCGCCGAGGGTGGCATGCCCGGTGGCATGCCCGGCGGTATGCCCGGCGGCATGCCTGGTGCCGCTGGCGGTGCCCCGCCTGCTGGCGCCCCGGACCAGGGCCCCAAGATCGAGGAGGTCGACTAAACTGGTAACACAACGTCAATGTCTCGCGTCGCGGTGGCGTCAGCGTGGATTGCACGCGCTACGGGCAAAGAGTGATTGGCCGCGATCTCGCCTGCTTTCTTGGACCTGTTAGTGTTGGTAGCTTTTGTGGAGGAGTAGCTGGACTGAAATGGCTCCTTCGAAGATGCAGCAGCCAAGCAATAAAGTCAACGAGGAAAGCCCTCATTTTCTAACTTACCACTTCGGTTGTCCTTTGTTCGGCAGTTGGTCTTTACGCTCTGAGTTCAGTCTACACACATTGGATATCGTTCAACTTACTCTACGAAGCGATGATCTGCCGTCGGTACTCCAAAATCATCTTGCCGGGTTCGTCTTTCCAGCGCGTGCGGCGGATGAATTCGAGCGAGTACTCTGGGCCCACCGTGGTACCCTTGCTCAGAATCTCGATCTCTTCTGGCTTGGACAGCTCCAACTTCTTTGCCAAATATTTTCGGAGGTACATGACCTAATAGCCAAGAAATAACAAAAATGTAAGATAGTCGTCGCAATCGAAGAGTGCGCTATCCATACCTTCAAATGCGCTTGCGTTCTCATACACGGGGCTGGCAGTGGACGCAACTGGAGGAAGAATGGAACCTCGGGGCTATGGACAAACAAGTCCATGAGGATAATGCCGGATAATATCAAGCCAAACAGCGAAGTGACTAACCCGTGCTGAGGATACAACTCAAATTGAATCATGTTCCCGGAGAGGGGCCCAGCGAGCGAGTGATCTTCGTAGGGGCTTGCTGCTCCTCGGGTGGCGTATCTGGTTGCTTGCGCTTGATTCCCAACTTGGTATAAAAGGCTTCCTCTTCACAGACGACAATGTTAGCATCAATAACCAGATAAACAGATAGCTAGTGGATTACCTTCCACTTGTTCCTTTTGTTGTAGTCGGGCAACAATTTCAATGCGAGCTCTTGCTTCGCTGGATCCGGGCTGTGTCATAAAATAACATTCAGGTATTATCAGCAACAACAATTTCTGAAAGCACGAGCGCTCAGAACCCGCGTACATGGTCTGGGTCCACGGCCTGGCGCCGAGATCCACGTTGCAGGTTGGACATCTGTTCGTGTCATTATACAGATAGTGCCTGCGAATGCAGCCATGGCAAACTGAAAAAAGTTAGGTTAGCCAGCCTGACATGAAAATTATAATGCGTCCAGCACTGACACGTGTGGAGACACTCCTTGATCGTGTACGGGTCCTTGTAGTACCCTTTGCACAGCTTGCAAATGAAGAATTCGTTGATATCCACCATCCGCACAGTCTCCTACAAGCACAAAAGAATATGTATTTTTGAGTTCTTACCTCACTTTTGGCGCCAAAACTATAGGATATATATGTGGGTTGTAATAAGGCCACAAGAGGACTCCGACTGCCTTGCAGCGTCTCAGTAGTACCGACCTTTCTCGCCTCCATCAGCAGCATGTTGCAGCGCGAGTCGTCCAGCGCCGACGGCGTCATGGAGCCATTCATCGAGCTACGGTCGGCCATGGCGAATAAGAAGTGTGAAAATCATATACTTTTAAAGACTGCGTAATGGCATACAAATGACTATTAAATAGCCTTCACATGTGAACATGTTGCCGTCGCCTGGTAGATCGTTTGCAGACCAAGATAGCGCCCGTGAAAATGGCAGCAGGAAGCACAACCAATACCACGACGAATGCAAACGCCGAGCTTGATAGAAACGACCCGGATTTGGTTTTACTGGACAAAACTTCACCCGAAGTCGATCCATTCTTCGAGGTCTCCGGTGTCAGAGGTTGCAGTACCCACGACGGGTTTCTTGTGGCTGTGTCACTTGCAATCGCATCTGGGTCGTCTTCTGGGTATGTTGGTGATGGTGTCGCGGAGAGACCAGCACTCTCGCACTCACATTTCTTTGGCGTCTGATCCCAAAGCTGCTGCAATTCTGCACCGGTTCGTTCCCTCATTGCAAGCAAAGTTTGCACCTCGCCATTCAGTCGAGTAGTGACTGCTTCGAGATACTGGCGGCTGCGCTTCAGTTGTCGAACCTGGTGGTGGATTTCCAGGTACGCGGATTCGTGTCCAGCGGCAACCATAGCGAGGAGACTAATGGCCAATACGAGCCAGCAGAGACTCCGTCTCATGACGACTACTGCTTCCGTGATGCAATGATCAATGAAGTCGGTAGATGAGCCCAAGCGCAAGTATCAATCTACTGCAGAAATCAGTTTGATTGAGTTGACCATTTTTAATTGTTGACGCGTGAAAAATGTGCCCAAATAATTCACCAGGGAAGCAACTCCTACAGTTCACAGGTGGTAACGGGGTAAACCCTTCATCAAAGGTCTCCTGCTGAGACTTTGGTGGTTGAAGTGGGAGAGTTCCACCCTCCTTCACTTTTGAGACTGTCGCCAACGGGTCAAAGGCTCCAGGAAGAGTGATGTCATTTGGGAACGAATCTGTGATGTAGATGTCCCTATCCGAGCTGAGGTTGGCCACGTGGCCGAACCAGTAGATCACCATACCCGGACCGTAGCGGTTCACATATCCTTGCAGCTGCAACAGCACGTTACATCAGTTAAGGAAAGCTAGCACTACCCTCGCAATACTTTTTACCTGCTCTAGATTTTCTGACTCGTGTGTATGGCGATCACCAAACATGGCCTTACTGTCGATCCAATTGACCACATGTAGCTGACCTGTACTCGGGTCCACCGCACCGATCGGCAACAGCAATCGCACGTCCGGGGTCTTGGCCAAGCCCTTCTCTCGCAACATGTCCTCGCTTTCAAACACCAATTGGCGGTTGCGCAGGCTTTCCAGCAGCAAATACTCGTATTCAGCCCCCATGTTGTGGCGAACCCGATCAGCAAATGGCGAGCAGTCTGCATCTTCCTCAATACACTCTCGAACCTGAAACATAGGAAAAGAAATGTTAGCAATAGCGCTACTGAAAGAAATCCATAATAAACTGAATAAATACCTCCTGAAGCAGGAGATTGTACTCGTCCTCCGAAAGTCCTCTGCGATTCGCCTCTGCATTCTGTTCCGCCTCATCCTTCATCGCTTCTTTGAAAAATTGGAGATTGTCGTCTTGCTCCATCCAAACTTCGCTTCTAGCAAAAGTCTTGCCATCATACAGGGCGAAAAGCCGACGCTCGTGGCGATCTGGATCATGGTCTCGGAGCCATTGCTACTTCTAGAAATATACTTTTTCAGATTTCTATCCTGGCGGTGGAACTTCTGCGCCGCTCGGAACTGACGATGCCGCTGCTGCCGCTTGATCACGGAGAAGGTTTCTGCCGCCACCGACAGAGAGCCGTCCGCGGGGAAGGCGTCCAGCAAGCTGATCCGTGAGAACTCGTCCTCCTCCATCGTGTCGAATCTGGTACGTGTAAATCTGGTCGGATTTTAGAGTGTACTAAAATATGAAATTGTGCAGACGGCAAGTTGGTCGCTCTGAATGTGATCGCATTCATTGAATGCAATCCCCATGCATGAATGTGATAGCGAACACGACAAAGCAATTGGCACCAGCAGAGAATTCCGGTGCAGTCCAAATTGTTTTGTGAGGAAGGCTGTGTTACTGGCTCGGGTATCATGGAAACCTCCATAGGAGTTCAATGCATTGGTGAACGTGTCGTCGCGGCAAGTTGGAGACCATTTTGTGGTTTGTCATGTCCCCATTCACCTGCAGAGAGCGGGCGCTGGTTTGCATTCAATGGCCACCGAACCGGAAAGCACTTCAAAGATCGCCAATTCACGTTCAACGGTCAAACGAATGGCGGTCAGCAAGCGATTAAAAATCCTGTCACATGTTGGCGCATTCAGGACGGGCCAAGTGAAGTTCAGGAGCCACGAAAGTGAAGGTCTGACAGGAAACCCATCTCATCGAAGGAGATTCGTTGCGATGGTCAACACGCACGACGCAAAACTCGCTGCCAGACGCTCATAATTCCTTTTGCACAGTCCTAGGAAGTCGACATGGACCCACAAAGCTCGCCGACGATGGAGATCCAGCAAGCCAAGACGCTTCTGCCGCTCTCTCCGTACAGCCTGCAGCCAGTCTCATATTCGCGTCACGCACAACGACTCGTCCAGCTAAAGCAGCTAGGAGAACCCCGCGTCTCCGTCCAGCCTAAAGAAGACGAGAACTGCTTCGTGATCAAGTCGTCAATCCTAAAATCCAACATTCCGACTCGCTCTAAGCGCATCGCAACGTCACTGCTGAGTGCAAACTTTGCTGCCGATTTGGTTGTAACGAAGTCGCTCGCTGAGTTCATCGAGCTTCGAGACTTTGTGTACCACTCGGCCCAGATCTCCCACCCGGTCGAGCGGTGCAGCTTTTGCAATCACGTTGTCAAGTATTTTCGAATGAGTCTACTCTACCCTCGCACTCTGTTGATTGGCATGGTATCCAAGGAAAAACGTGCGGAAATGCTTGAGGATTTCTTGCGAGCCCTGCTCCAGCTGGCTATCTCAACTCCTACCAACGTCTCCAGGACGTGCCTCTGCCAAGAACAGACCCCACGACAACTGCACAAGTTCCTCTTCGAGTCGTAAGGAGTAACGTACTAGTAGTATTTGTCGAGTAAGTCAACTAACTAACGCCAAAACTTATGTAAATCCACCACTACCTTTTCACGCCGCAATGGTCGATTGCTTTGATGCTTCGGATCCGAACGTCGCCTTCCAATCTTCTTCCAGCAGCAGGCTACCAACTGTCTGACAGAAGACCTGGTTCACTCTGCTATAGGACTGACGAATCAAGTCGACGAGCGACTGGGCCTTCTGTCGTTTATCAGCGACGCTGTCGTGGAACACAGGGATCGTCTCGAAATGGGTCTCTACGACAGTAGCTGTCGATTGCTGCCCGGGGCCTTGGCGGCTCACTCGACGCAGTTTAATGTACCCACGCTTGTGATACTGCAAGCCCTGGAACCTGATCCCAAAGACCGACACGTTGACGCTGTCGGCCAGCACCAGCGTGATCTGGTCTTCGTCTACGTATTTACGGCACGTATATTTGCCAGACGACTGTGATACAAACCCGTCAAAGTCCACTCGAGCGTCGAATGACCGCGCAATGACGTCGGACTAAGTCCACAACAACAATATTGTTAGTTGTGTCAAGCAGATAATATTGTACACACAAGCAAAGTTACCTGAGAATCCTGCGCATCAATGACGTACTGTTGACTTTCATGCCCAGTTCTGCAGCCGAGGAACCGCCAATACGCTGTAGCGACAACGTCCAAAGTGAAGGGCAACGTCGTGCCGCAGTGCACTTCAAACATGATGCCCACGTCGATTTTGGGGTCCAGTTTCACGATTTCTTGTCCCATGGCTAAATCCCCGTAGTAGTGCACCGTCTTGCTAATGGTACTAGGACTTTGTCGCTTCAGCTCCAGGTAGAGCCTCACCACCGCCGTCAACTGCTCGGAGAAAACCTCGTCGTCTGCATCGGTTGAAAAGTCCCAAAAGCGGCGCTGCAATTGGCTCACTGCAGTCTCCGAAGTTTGCAGCCAACTCGACTTCTCTTGAGACCGTTGCAGAACCGTCTGCATCTCAGCAGAAAGTTGCAGCATTTCAGCTCTTGTTGTCTGCAATATTTTGCTATGCTCTTGAGCTCGTAGTCGCTCCTGGAACTGCCGACCTGCAATTTCGTTCCATAAGGAAATGTCTTTATTTTCACAAGGAAAATCACAGTTGGAGCGGTGCGAATTAATTGGCGTCGTCTGTTGCAGCTCAAGCCGCGCCAGTTGCAGCTCCAAGGCGCGCACTTGCTCCCGGAAGAAACACAACTCGGCCTGGACACGCCGAACGCGCTTCTTGTTGCCGGATTTGGTCAGACCGGGGCCTGGGGGCGAGCTGGCATCGTTGGAGTGCTTCATCAGAATGACCGTCAATTGGACTTTACCCCTATATCGGGGCTAGAGTTCGCGAAAGTTTGAGTGCCAATTCTCGAGTGTCTTTTCGGCAGATATCTTGACTGCCAGAGATGCGGACCAGCAACCAAGATGAAGCTGCTCTAAACGCACCAGCTCGGCAGTATTCGATTGCAAGCGTGGAGCTGCGAGGAGCTTTGCAACCGGGAAAGCGTGGAGGCGCCACCCTCACACAGGTACAGTATGTTGGAATCGTATCGCTGGGTTTTGCTGACACGTTGGCATTATAGGTGGGGGTGACGGTATCGTTTACTTGATCGGAGGCGCCAACCGAGAAGGCACGAGCTTCGGTGACGTGCATCGCTTCGATATTGGTTCGGCAGAGCTTGAAAAGTATTTGCTTTCTTTTTCAAAGCTGATCAACTCCTCTGCTCCTTTTGTCTAGATGAACGCGAGTGGTCTTTTGTAAAGCCTTCAAACGGTTGTTTCTCACCAAGAAGCGGTCACTCCGCTGTTGCCATCGGTGCTAAGATCTACCTATTTGGTGGGATGGACGCGATGCAGAGCGAAATCTACGACGACGTCCACATTTTTAACACCGTGACGTCGTCATGGAGTTCTGCTGTTGCAGAAGGGGAAGTTCCTGTTGCTCGTAATGCTCATGCTGCGATTGCTCTCCCGAAGAACCCTCAGTCAGCTGACGAGAGGCAAATCTTGGTGTACGGGGCTCGTCCCCTGAATATGGAACTTTCAACGATGTGTTCCTGCTCCACATCCCAGACAAAGAACAAGACAAACCACTTCGTTGGGAGAAAATAACTACGATCGGCGAGACCCTGAGGCTCGTGAGCTTCACTGTGCTCTTCTTCAGACGGACAAAGTGATCTGCTTCGCCGGGGTCGTAATCGAGATGGCAAAATCTGCACCGACATGGCGCTACTAGATCTGGAGCGATGGTCGTGGCAGATTGTGCCCATGTGTGGGTGGAACCGCTGCTCTCTCACTGCTGGGGTCGTCAATGGAGAGACTGTTAACTTTGGCGGATTCGACGGTGGTAAGATCTGCGGAGACTGTTGCCACTACAACGACGACGAGGAATCCTGGCTGCCAGTCGATCAGGTCGAAGCCAACTTGGATATTCCCGAGCGCTTTGGCCATTGCGGCACCACGGTAACTTTAAAGGCGACGGTGGGTCAAGGAGAGACGAAGGAGCGCCAAAGTTTGTTGGTATTTGGGGGCATGAACGCCGAGAACGACCTGAACGACCTCGTTTTAATCACTCCAATCACTGGACTGTGCACTCTGTGAAGCTGAACATGAAATTGGTTTGCAAAAATCGTGAAGAGTTTGTTATTGATAAGGGAAGCTGCTCTTCCGAATAAGTTTTAAGGTGCTAATTCTACAGAAAAGGAAGTGAAATAGTGCGGAAGGAGAGATCGTTCGATGATCTAGTAGTTTGCGTCCCAGGTGTGAAGGTGGTCGCGTACATCGTCGACATTCTGGTTCTTCGTCAAGAAGCGTCCGATCGAGTCGAGCTCGCGGTCGCTCGGGTCATCGATGAAACTCGAGCAACCGATGGCGTTGCGAGGGTGGAAGATGTAGGACATGGGCGAGTTGTCGATGATGATCGTCTGCGAGAGATCACGGTCCAGCAGCGACAGATCCTTGACGTAATTGCCCTCGTACTGCACGCAGTGCTCGCGGAACAACCGGTACCTAATAACGCCTTCTGGGTCCAGCTTGTCGAGCAGCGGGTCGGCGTATTTGCTGAGACTGGCTGTGTAGATGACGATCTCGTAGTACTTGGCCATCTCAATCAGGAACTCCTCAGCGCCAGGCCGTCTGCAGACGTAGACCTGGTGCACGGTGCCGTCGATGTCGACCGGGATAATGTAGTCGGGGTTGGTGGTCGGTCGGAACGAAGAATGCACCAGAGTCTCGTCGAGATCCAGCACCAGGCACTTTTTGTTGGCATCTTCAGCCACTGCAGGGGCAAGACGCTCCTGCGGAGTTCGATAGTGTTGCTGACGGTAGCTTTGGGTTTGGCCGGTGACGGACGACCACCCTGCGCCCGCTTGTCCATCGCTTGCTGCTGCTGCTCATTGATGCCTAGAGCTGACCAAATGTTGGCGAACAAGTTGCGGAAGCTGCCTTGTTGCCCATTTGCACCCGAGGATTCACGACCGGTGCGACGGACCAGAATCGGTTGCTGTCGACCGCTTCGGTCGGCTTGGTGGACGATACTCGCCAACGGGTTGGGCGGATTGATGTCGGCTAGTGACTTCTTCGGCGACGACTTTTTGCCATCGAGAGCTCCACTGCTCATGCTGCGGCGGGAAAAGACCGGCGTCTGGAAGATGCGACCGCCGTTGGGCTTGGGAGCGGGGGTCTCGTTCAGGTTGAGGTTGGACTGAGTCTTGGAGCGGGTGGTGGGCATCATGGTTGGTGGAGTTGGTGGTGGTTGGCGAGGCAAAAGGCAAGTGGCTTAGCTGCTGCTGGGAGGCTCCGAGTGTGAGGAAAGCTTCCGAATGGATAATAATTTAAACGGCAACGTTGACGCTGGAATTGAAGCGAGTCATGCACTTGACATGAAGCTCCTTCCGGGTCTCGTCCGATGTAGCAACCCCCAATGCCTGACCCGTAGGCACCACCAACATCTATCCTTACCCTTGGTTATTTTTGCGGCTTGTTTGGTCTTCCATATCTGTGCATTGCACTGGAGAGGACGAGGAACTAACTGGGCGTGAAAGCGTTAGGGCTGGCAATTGCTGAAGCAGTGACATGGTGATGATGTTTGGAACCGTAAGAATAGCTTCAACCTTATCCCCTGCTAGCAGCTCCACGCATCGAAGTTTCTTGGAGGACGCTTGCAGAAGCGGATTAAGGAAACAGCCAGCAACAGCTTTTGCCGCTGCGTGAGGATCCAAACTACGCTTCGTTTACGCGGCTGCACTGTTTACCAGCCTCAAAAGCCAGAGCACTTCAACTACCAAAGGCTATTGCTCACGGGCGGTGACCACCACCTGGAGCTCTGTAGTTCCGCCATTGTCGGGTCGGTTATTTCGTGGTTGGCCCCTTACGGCCGTCAATCCCGGTGAGTACAGCAGCGTTCCAGACGAGGAAAGCATGGCAACGCGATCCAATTTCTTCGTGTCGACCAGCAGTTCCCAGCAAACACTTTACACCAAGTAGGAACTTCAGTCGATACCAAAGTTGATGATGGTGTTGGCAGCTAAGCGTGCTGGACATGTCGGACTGAGACTTCGTCCGTTTCGAACTTTTCAGGTACGCTTGCGCGAATAGGAGCATCTAGAGGTGTCTGCTACAGCTCCACTTCCAGATGGCTTCAGTCTGCAATCCACCCGGTCACGAGCACAGGTGGTCAGCTCCCCTGCCGTGTGGGCGGCTTTCTTGCTTGGACGGATAAGATTCACTCCCAAACCTCGTCCCCCGAAACATTGCGTCGAATTGCAGACACACCGGCGAGAGCTCGCGCATCGCCGACTGCTTTGGGCCATGGCCTCGTCGGAAAATCCACCAGGTCGACGGTCCCAGTCGGGTGTATCAAGACTTGAAGAAGGTCGCGAAGTCTCCACAGACAATGAAGTTCACAGTCACCAACAGATGATACCTCAGCAACTCGCAATACATTGGAGGCTATTGCTACTGGCGGTGCTGTCGATTTGCTTATACATTGCCGCTAGCAGCGACCTCGGCGATCGTATTTATTCCCACCGCGACGTTCGACGACTATCGGAAGCTTCAAGCGACAGCTCCTCAACAAGTTGCGTCTCGACGAGCGATACGCTTTCGATGGCACTCATTCGGACTTTGCGCAGCAGTTCTATCGGCGATATCTGGCTGGAGACTCTGCTGATTCCATCACCGATACAAGTGGACTGACCGAGGTGATCAACTACGTCAAGGACGACTTTGGTTTGGAGTTTGAAACCTCCCGGCGATGCTGCAGCAAGCGGTCGTGTGGGACATGGGCTATGTGGCTGCAGCAGATTTGGGCTACGTCAAGGTCTACACCAAGTGCGGCTTGAGGATGTCCGAGTTGCAAATCTCTCTGAAGGCTTTCACCAGTGCTGGGTGCACGCAGCAACGCTGTTCGTCTCCGAATGGAGATATCTTTTCTCAGTCGCTTTACTGCAGCGGATATCAAATGGGAAACGAGAGTTTGTGTGCCTCGACGAACGGAATTACGCCAGTGCACGGATCAATGTGGAGCGATGGCGGTACAGACGATGTGGTTCCAACTAGTGAAATGCAAAAGCACGAGTGGACGGACGCCAACATTTCGTATACGATCCTGGCCATCCACTTATCAGGCGACATCAACAGCTACGGCAAATGCATGATGCCGTCCATGACCGTTCCTTGCGTTGCTTACGACGAGTACAGCTCAGACGACTGGTGCTCTCCCGAACATGGCAATATCGTCCTCAATGGCTCGAGATGGAAAAGAACGGTGGGGTTTTGGTCAAGGAAAGCTCCGGGACCTGGCACAAAGCAGCTTTAGCTGTGACTATCACGAGTTTAGTGCTGTTGATTGTTGCACTCGTAGTTGCCTTCGTGCTATGGCGGAAAACGCAGCAGAAGCAGCACGAGACCGAAGACCTTCGGGAGCAAAAGCGAGCGATTCTGGGTAGCCGCCAGTCGGACGGATTCTCGATGATGGACGACGTTGACTTTATCCTCGAAGCTCCAGGACCGTCGTTTATTGAGAGCACAAAGGGAACGCCTACGCAGAACTGGGTGGCCTGGAACCACACACCAGTCAAGCCGAAACTAACGACCAAACCGTCCGATAGCAACGAGAGCGAGGACTTGGACGCAATGGTTCTACAAGCTGCCTACGGGGATATCATGGAAGCCGACCAAATCTACCTGCATGACAACCTTCGACATCTCACTCAGAGTCAGAGCATTCGCTCGCCTAGTAAAGCGACCACAGCTGCGTTGACGAGTTTCAATTCTGAAGCCTCAGGAAGTCCTCGAAACACTCTCACGTTCAGCAGAACAGAACGAGTCGAGTGACCCTGCGACCGACTCGGCGGCTTTAACAGATCCCTCTTCCGGGACGATGGTCAGTCCTTTGGTCCAATTCCAAAGCGACCCAGCGGTGACTTTCCGCCGTGTGCCGTTCGTGGATGTAACTCTCGTTCGACAGCTCAGCACCGGAGCGTACGGTGAAGTCTGGGTCGGTCGTATGCGTGGCGAAATTGTTGCAGTCAAGAGACTTTTACGTGATCGTCGTCGTCAGATGCGAGAACTTGAGGACTTTGCGACCGAAATTCAACTCATGGCGTCATTCTCACATCCGAATGTGCTCGGCCTTTTGGGTGTAGCGTGGACGACGCTCGAGAAAATGTATCTACTCATGGAGTACATGGAGCGTGGCGATTTACAACACGTGCTTCAGCACTACAGTCGACGGACTCAGCATGACGAGGACAGTATCGACGAATTCTCGTGGGCTTCCCACAAGGCCAAGATTGCACGAGATATTGCCCGTGGACTCGAATATTTGCACAACCGGAAGCCGACAGTCGTCCACCGGGATCTAAAGTCCAAGAACGTCCTCATCGGCGACAACTACGAAGCCAAGCTCAGCGACTTCGGCGTTAGTCGAATGCGTCGAGACGAAGAGACTATGACAAGTGGCGTCGGAACCGCCTACTGGACTGCGCCTGAAGTTCTAGCAGGACACAAGTACTCAGAGAGAGCGGATGTGTATTCTCTGGGGGTTGTTTTGGCCGAGTTGGACACTGGCGAGCTGCCGTTCTACGATGCTCGAATGTCCGACGGAGACAAGATGGAGGCCATCCACATTTTGCATCTCGTGGTGAGTGGCGAACTGCAGCCGAGCTTTACTGTCGAGTGTCCCGAGGACATCAAGAAGTTGGCGCTGGACTGTATGAACCCCAAACCGGAAGACCGTCCGACGGCGGAAGAGATCGTGAACGATCTCAACCGACTGCTGGAATCAGACGCGTCTTCTGGGGCAATGACGATGGCAGAGATCGGCGGGTTTGTGTGAGGTGAACAGTCGGAATTGAGATCCGATTTTTGGTCATGGCGAGCAGCGGCTACGACGTCGATTTTGCAGCCCTTGGGCTATCAGCTGAGCGCTTCGAGGCCTTCAAGACAGTGTTCACTTCACTGGACAAGGCCCATACTGGAGCCATCTCGACGAGACAATTCGATGCACTCTGCTACCAGTTGGGCGAGACGTTCGACGAGGAAGAATTGGCCGTCGCGACTGCCAGTCTTGCAGATCCGCAAACTGGTCTCATCCATTTCGCCACGTTCCTGCCGTGGTGGGTCAGCGAGTAAGGGGACCATCCCCATATCAAGGCCATACCACGATGGAAATCGCTAAGCTGCCTTTTTTCAGCGGAATATATGCTTCGGTTCAATTCTAGTCTTCATTTACACACCAAGTCAAGCGAGACTTCGAAAGAGTTTGAAGTCTGAAGCCACAAAAGTCGGCGACATTGCCTGTGTGAACCGACACTGTTCACCGTGACCTAGAGTACAAAGCATCATCAGTGGCGAGAACTCCGAGGTAACTTCGGTGTCAGTTGAATGCGTCGAAGTAAGTGAAGAGGGGCGCGGTATCATTAAGGCCACAGCCCACTTGGGATTTTATTCGGCTGTGCGTTGAAGTCCACAACCTGCCATCTGCTTGTCAATCAACCTCAGCGGCCAAACTTGCCAATCAATACTAGTAGATGTAAATCGATTTATGTCGACATTTTGGGGAGACCCTAACAAAATCACTTTTGTTTCGCGATTGCACTCCAAGGCGGGATGAGCGTTCCGGCGAGTCCAAGGAAATACGAGGTCACTCCTCCGCCAGATCTGAATGAAGCAGCGGAAAACGAGTTGTTGCTACTCGAATACAACTTCCCATTTCTTCTCGTGAGTAGTGTAGCGATAACGCCAGCATCGGATCAAGAGAGGATCGAGGTCATAGGCCAAGCTGTAAATTGGCGCGCACGACACCCAGAGCAGCCCGGGGTTTTTCATGTCAACATCGGCTACCAATTCAACGAGAATGAGAGCGGGTATCGCTGCCAGTTTGTTCCTGACATGGCGTACGTCGATAAGCGCACGTGGACTCGAGTTTCTGACGAAGAGAACAGAAACAATCGGTACTTGCGGTGCGTACCGGAGGTTGTAATTGAGCTGATGAAGGAGAAGGACAGCATCGAAGACTTGCAGGACAAGGTGACCAAATTTGTCGATGCTGGCACGCGTGAAGGAGTCATTGTCGACACTCGACGCGATCGGGTTTGGATCTGCAACCGAGGCCAACTGCCGTATTTTGACTAATTGTCTCCGATCGAGTTCACCTCGTGGCCAGGGTTTACACTTGACTGCAACATGATCCGCGATGCCCGAGTCAGCGCCGGCCTCGATTAAAGCAACAGCACAGTGAGGTAGCAAGCAGAAAAACAATGAGG
Organism: Phytophthora quininea; assembly: GCA_011947345.1. Lineage (NCBI taxonomy): Eukaryota > Oomycota > Peronosporomycetes > Peronosporales > Peronosporaceae > Phytophthora > Phytophthora quininea. The sequence goes on from JAAVTG010000015.1 coordinate 45,169, forward strand.
TATTGAATCGAGCTATCTACATGCACGTCAACATAGTGGTGACTAGGGCGACGAGGAGGCTAAAGCTGCAGGATAATTGAGCCGTGGACGAAGTTCCTCGTCCGGATTGACGGTTGGGGGCTGTCATTGTGTTGTCTGAAGAGCTGGAGGTTTGTGTTGCAGCAGTACTACCAGTATCGGTCGTTGTGGAGTTGCTGCCGTCGCAGGACTCCGAATCGCTGCGCCCAAAGTCTTGTGTCCAGAAGTGGTGATACCTGCCGTCCGGGTTGTAGGCGTAGGCTGCTCCTAACATGGTAAAGTCGCCCAGAATGTTGTGGCGATGGCCCTCCGAGTTCATCCACGCGTCCATGACTTCAGCTACGTCAACTTGACCGGCGGCGACGTTCTCAGCGACGCCTTGCCAGTCGTAACCAGCTTCGGTCACTCGTTGGGACATCGTCGATCCGTCCGACCCGTCGTGGCTCATGAAGTCACCGGCTGCTTGGTCGTCCGAATGACGTTGCGCCGATTCTGCAGTTCGCTGTTCGTGCAGAGCGCGGCGAGACCTTGAGCGGCTCGTTCCTGATTCACGCGCTCGAGCATGAGACCGACGTAGTCCGACGACTGCGAGTACGTTTGCAGCTTACGGTGAGAGTCATCGGCCGACGTCAAGAGGAAGAGGAAGGTGGTGGTGGTGAAAAGTAAAAGCGTCTTCATGATCAGCAGCATGCAAATTCGAAAGTGACATCGTGGTGCAGGTGGACAGCGGTCTCACCGCTGGATACTAACTAACCTACACATGGTGATGGGTGCTTGTGTTCCCCTTTGACTAATCTGGTACCCCCACTATCCGTGGCGAACACCAAGCAACCGTGTCACACGCTGCATTTGACGGATACTACAGCTATCTAGAGCATGGAGCCTACAATGCCTGGTGAAGACCTTCAGCCTTGCTTCGACTTTGTCACTGATGTAGTTGGTGTTGCAGCTAGTGCTTGAGCCACCGCTTTTCGAACGCTCAACGCTCGCACAATGAGTTCCCGACGTTTGGCTCGAGAGTGCAGCAGCACGTTGCGTTCATGGAGACGTCGCAATTTGTCCGGGACGTCCTGAAGCTCTGGGTTCCCACTCAAGTCAAGGACACGCAGCTTTGGCAGCATCTCCACCGTCGTCTCCTCAATTGATCGTAGTCTGTTGTCGGCTAGCAGCAACACCTGGAGCTTGTGCAGTCCTAGCAGTTTCGCGTCCACAGTGTCAAAGCAGATTGTCTCGAGTTGATTTCCTCGTGCATCCAGCTCCTCGAGCGCATCAAGTCGCTCAAAAG